>CM039503.1:50689323-50760331 GCA_022432975.1 Begonia masoniana | reverse complement strand
TCGAGTAATTTTTTATCTTACTATATTAACACTATTGTCTGTAGTAAAAGAGTGTATTTTTGTTTGCAGATGCTTCAGTAAAAGTCATTCGGAAACAAACAAATGGTCAATCGAGGTATGGTTTTCTTGAATTTTTTTACGTGCGGCTTGCAGATAAAAACTACAATCATACAATGGTTCTCCAATGCCCAAATGTGTGCTCAGAATTTTAGATGACGGGCATCTGCTGGTGAGAGGCGACAGGATGAAACTCCTGATGTTCTATTTTGTTGGTGACTTAGCTGGTGATGTCACAGATTACCTGCTACAAGAGTTTTAGGGCTCGTATCATCTACAAGGGCAAGGTTGTGATGAATAGGCATCACTGCCTTCCAAGGGTCTTTTTTTTTTTTTATTTAATGTTATGTTTTTCTATATTGTTTTTTTCTTTATGGTTTTGTAGGTTTTGGAGATGAAAAAGAAAGGTACGAGCTTGACTGAATGAATGGAGTTGTCTGGTAGACGAGGCATATGAGAGTGGGCCTGCGCAAACAAGAATACCACTGGCTCAGCAATATTCAAAAGTAGTTTTTTTTTTACTAATGCTACCTTGAGAATGAAGGATATCTTTAGTCGTCTTCCCCTTTTGGTGTTATGCGCACTTTCAGAACCACGCGGTTTTAAAAAATCGGTTCTGTAGACTGCTCGACGCACAGCCACTACGCGGACTTCGTCCCCAATGTAAATAGGTTTATTGCTTTCTTGAATTAGTTTTTTATGATATTTTGTTTTAAATTTTATAGGTAGTGTTATAAAATCTGTGGTCGAGGGAATGATCGAGACGACCGAGACGATACGATAGACAACCATAAAGATTTGACGTAATCTGGTGCGATAGATCGGAGTAGGTTGGGAAATAAAGGAAAAAGGGGAATGTAGGAGTTGGTAAGAACAGACTCTTAGTATAATGTTTTGACGAGAAGACGGTAGGTTAACTATAAAGGACCGACATAGGCCTATCGAAAGAGAAATGCGTTAATAGGACTAGCCTTGACTTAATCACGAAAATGGTGCGCTTAGAATTCAAGTTACTATTAGAGGGGTGCATTTATGAGACCTAAGATGTTAAAGAAAGGGAAAATTTACCCTAGTTGGACAAAATTTGGGTTTATAGGACGACGAATATAGGAGGTTTGGTTTGATAGTTGATAGGTTATATAGTGATGGTTGTATAGAACATTTTAGGATGCTTGGTTCTGGATAGTTGATAGGATATATATATATGTTTTAAATGTTTTTGAACTGTTTTGTAATTTTAAAATAGGAGGATATGTTAACTTTCAAACGGAACCACGCAGTTTATTTTCATGAAAACGTACTTTGTTATGGTTGTATTCGAGTCGGTTTTGGGGGTGGTATTTCGGAAGATGTACGAGTATCAGGTGTTTGATGTTAAGTTGTATTTTGTAGGTGTTCGTGTACGTATTGTTTAAATAATCGTTTTGAACGTTTTATTAAATTGATTTTAAATGTGTTTCAAATTGTTTCCGCATAAACGCTAAGGATAAAGGAAAATGAAAAATATGGTACGGTAATTTAAGGGTAAATAAGGGTACAGTATTAGGGTCGCTATAGTTATGGTATCAGAGCCCCCGGGTTTTAAAATCGGTTCTGTAGACTGCTCGACTGCACAGCCACTACGCGGACATTCTTCATCAACTGTAAGTATGTTTATAGTTTTATTTAATTACTGTTTCTTAGAGTGTTTGTTTAAACATTTTTATAGGAGTTATTTATAAATATGGTGCGTCGAGGGAATGATCGAGACGACCGAGACGATACGATAGATCACCATAAGGATTTGACCGTAGTAATGTTGCGATAGATCGGAGTAGGTTGGGAAATAAAGGAAAAAGGGAATAGTAGGAGTTGAGTAAGAAAGACTCTTAGGATAATTTTGACGAGAAGACGGTAGGTTAAATACAGGACAACATAGGCCTATATAAAGAGAGTTATGCGTTAATAGGACTAACTTGACTTAATCACGAAAATGGTGCGCTTAGAATTCAAGTTACTATTAGAGGGGTGCATTTATGAGACCTAAGATTTAAAGAAATGGAAATTTATCCTAGTTGACGAACCTTTGGAGCTTTAGAGTATGACGAATCAGAGAGGGGTTTGAAACTTAGTTGTTTTGAAAATTAGGTATAAACATATTGAGGGATGCTCTAAATTGCAAAGGTGTAAATAGTGCGCATAAGCAGATAAAAAAAAATAAAAAATAAAAATATAGTCGAGCCTTGTAGATCGTAGATCTATGTGAAGCTTGAAATACCTAGGTGAAAACGATATTCAAGAATTGAAGTTTAGATTTAATTATTGAGGGGATAAACAATGAAAGGTTAAAGTCATACGAAAGGTAATACTCATGATACAAAGTTTGACCGATCTTTAGGAGATAAGTATCGACTGGAAAGACTAATCAATTAAGAGTGATCAAGGAGTAGTAAACACGTCAGGCTTGCGATGTTGCTCGACCAAAGAATGCGGGGCTAAGACATAAGAGTTGGATTTAACTTAAAAACCCAGATACTCTAATTAATCAGAAAAGGATTGACGCCTTAAAAATTAGAAGTCGTGTTTTGAGGTTTATTGTAACCTGTGTGAGGTTGGAAGAAACGGTGGAACGACTTGGGTGAGTATCTTGGGTAGAAAATATACTGAAGTAAGAAATGACGAATTCTTTTGGGTTTAAAATATGACCAATCGAGGAGAAATTTGGAGTTTAGATGTAAAACTTACTAGGGAATGTTCTAGATTGTCGAGGTACCGCTAGTATGTACAATTAGCAGAAATTTAAATAAACTAGATCCACGGGAAGCTGTAAGTATCTAGATGAAAATGATATTTAAGAATTTAAAACTTAGGTTAATTGATGAGAGGGTATAGGGAGTGGCTATCTCCACGGTGATTCGGAGGATGTAATGAATCAATGCAAAATCGTGACGTAAGATCTAAGCGAGTGCATCGGGGTATGCATATCAACCTATATCGATGAGGAAAAAAAAAGGGGTAATTACTCGGAGTTGGAAGGTTAACGAATTCGAGACAATAGAGGGTTAGAGTTATATGAAAAGTAATATGCAAGTGATGCTCAGGTTACTGAAATTGGTCATTCTCTAGGAAATAAGTGCCGTCCTAGAGGTTTGACAAATAAAGGACAATTGTCAGCTCGTGAAAAGACTATGATCGACACACTGTAAGGGGGAGACTTGGAGGAGTAAAGAATAATCGACGAGATGGGGACACGTCAGACGATTAGTATTGCTTGATTAGATTATGAAGCAAAAGATATATGAGTTATGTTGTGAATTTATAGTTGGTACAATTTAAGTTAGGAGCCACAAACATGAGGCCACCTCCAGGATGAAGGTAGAAGCATTAGTGTTTGAGGAACTAGGAAGGTTATCATTAAGGAAGAGGTGTTTCAATTATTGGAGAATAAAAATGGTAGGAACTTTTGTGTTTAAAGGACCCGAAAGGTAGATCGTAATGAAAAGTCATTCCCAGATTTTGGGAAAAGAATTGACTAGAGAGTTTAGGTGGTGACCAATTAAGTGGAGCTCGAAGTGCGTATGAGTGATCGAACGATAGAGCGTGAAGCTAGAAAAGTGTAGAACTTTGAGGATGTAGAAATCGTCATTTACTCAATAGGTGGTTAAAACCATGTATCAGTCAAAATTTAGCGCCTAAGTAGTAATTGTGGAAATATGAAGAATGAGATCAGATTAGGTGAGTTAGAAAACTTAGCCTATAAGGGATTAAGTGAAAGCCGATACATGCGAGAATTTAAGGAAGTAAACTCGATCACTTTGTTATTTGCCTGGAGACTTGAGAATTGATAGGGCTTGTGGTATGAGCTATGACATGCTTCGTTTCATTAAAGGTAATGGATACTTCTAAGTTTTTTGGGAAAAAACAGAAGGATAAGATTTAAGAATTTGAGAAGATTTGGATTAAGGTTGTAGGTTTACCTACAACAAGTTTGCTAACAAGAAAATTGTTAGACAAATTATTGTGAAGAAGCCAAGGAGAATATTTAGAACCTGACTAGAAGAAATGACAAAATAGTAGACTAGTTCGTAACTTTCGAGGAAGTCTTAGTGTGATATTAAAAGTAAGTGTAGGACATGTTTAAGTAAATAAAGGGCTTAGATTTGAAGTTAAACTTGAATGTGAAGTCGTGCGAATCGAGGGATTGGATGAGAGGAAGAAGGGTTTGCACGAAAACTGTGCAAGTAAGCTTAGAAGTGAGGTTAGATCAGGAGGTTTAGGAAAGTTTCGACTCGTAAGTCACGTCGAATTATTTTTGCACCCTTTAAGGTGTTGGGTGAATAGTTTAACGACTTTGCTCAGACTTAAGAATTTGTTAGTGATTGATGAAAACCGAGGCACAAGTTGAATAAATCGAGCATTGTAGACATAAGTATAGAAACTTAGAAAATACTTTGAAAGAAAAATGGATAGATTTAAGTATTGAGAGCCCTGAGTACTAGGATCGTGTTATAGTGACTAATGGAACGTCATGAATGCCCATTGTCCATGGGTGTAAGGGATGTGTGTGATGGATTTGAAATGAGATAGTAAGGTAGAGGAGGACTTGGAATAGAAGGAAATAGTATAAGGAGGCTATGTAATAGGTCCTTAGTATTAAACAATAGATGAAGCTTTGAGGAATTATGATGTTTTAGATGTGTTGGATGGATGAGGTGTGAGAAAAGTAGAGAACCGATTGAATTCCATTCGAGGAAGGACTAGGGTTGAAGTTAAAATAGAAGAATTTGAGCGTCTAATTCAAGATTGGTTAAGTGGAAGTCGTTGGACGCATAGACAATTGAGTGATTGAGTGCCTAACTAGGAGGACTTTGAACTTTGGAGACGTACGAAGCTGTCAATGTCGATGATTTATTTAGACTAAAGGAGTGTCGAGATTGTATTGAGAGTATAATTACTTAGGTAATGTGAGAGTGAGTAATTGAAAACAATGGACGTATGAGTGATTGAGTTACAAAATGCATAGTTAAGAGAATCATAACTTTGGGGATCTAGGAATTTTCGTTACCCAATGAGTGATTAAGGCCCTAGAGTAATCAAGATTTAGTATTGCAACAGTAATTACGGTGGTAGCATTGGATTGAGAAATAAGAGGATTGACTAAACAACAATTTTGAGGACAAAATTTCATTTAAGGAGGGAAGGATGTAACGCCCGGGTTTTCGGATCTTAGGATTTTTCTAATTTCTTAGGTTATTTTCGTAAAATAGCAAATTAAAGTATTTTCTTGAGCGGGATGTTTCCTTAGAGCCTTAGAAATTTATGAGAATTTTTAGAGGAATAAGTGAAATTTTAGAAACCCAAATCGAAAGGAGTAATGCTAGAGTTCCCGTTTTAGCCTTTTAGTATGTTACTTCGTAAAAAAAATAGCAAAATAAGTCCGTTTTGTGAACGGTGAGTTTTGTTAGAACTCTAAGATTAAATTGGAATATTTGGAGAAATAAGGAAATTTCAGAGAAACTGAATCGATAGACTAATTGAAGAATTAAGTATAGAATTGAGAGAAGGGCATTTAAGTAATTTGGTAAGTAAAAAAGATTATAATTTTTATAAACAACAGAATGGCTTCACGAGGAAGCCATTCTGCTGCCAAGCCCCGACGCCAGAGGGAGAGCTCCGATGACAGAGAGCCGAGCGACGGCTCTCCTCCGACGTCCAACCTCGACGTTTTCCGGCCAGAAGGCGTCGGAGACTCCTGGGCAGCCATTTCCGACGGTCTTCTCGCACAAACCGAACGTAAGCTCCCTGTTCTTGCTCGGTTTGTGGCCGGAGGTGGCGAAGTCGATTGAGCTCCGATCGCCGGCTGTTTTTAGTTGCTTTCAACGTTCCATTGCCGAGCTTAATGTCGGCGTAGATCGCCGAGCTGCATGGTGCTCGGGTTGAGCTGGAAACAGGGGACCCGAATTAGGGCTTAGGGTTTTCTTAATTGGAAACTTCGATTTTTGGTTAGATTATTCTAATTAAGAGTATATGTGGTCGATTGGTGAGGAAATAGGTGGAATTTGATGAAAAATTGGAAAGGGGGAAATTTCCGATTAAGGGCAGAATCGGGTTTTGCAATAATTGACCTGGTTACGGTCGTTTTCTTTTTAAATTCATTTTGGCAGGTTAAAATAGGTTATTAGAGGAGTACGTGGCCGCTGGAATCGTTCGATTCCGATCACCGACGCAAAAGTTATGCACGTTTGAAGTTTCGGGTCGGTTTTACCAAACCCGAATTAGTGGCCCGTTTAGTTAGGTTTTAATTGGATTAGGCTAGAAATAGTAATTTGAGAGTAATTGGTTAATGTAGGCTTGATTTTAATGAAGCTCGAATGTTTGTCATAGGTCGAGCCATAGGCGACGAGATGTGCCAAAACCAGCGAACTACGGACGACAGGTAAGTTCTCGTGATTCTTCTCTGGCCGATTGGCCTACACCATACGTCGAATGTCGTCTCGAGGAGTTTGGTGACGCACTAGTTTATATTGCTTTGGTTGGGTAGTTAGGTTTATTTGTTTTATATATTAGGTTTTACAGTCTTTGATGGTATATATTATTGCTTGTTTGCTTTACGATATTGAACTGTTCACGCATCACTTGTTTTAAAGAAAAACATGAAAAATGAATTTCCGCACAGAGTTTTAAAGATAACGTAAAACATAGCATTGGCCGAAAGGCTTATTGGCCGAAAGGCGTATTGAGCATAGCATTGGCCGAAAGGCTTATTGGCCGAAAGGCGTATTGGCTGAAAGGCGTATTGAGCATAGCATTGGCCGAAAGGCTTATTGGCCGAAAGGCGTATTGGTCACGCGAGGTGGGGCTCAGGCACGGCTGTACGTGTTGTAAGCGTGCACCCCCCGCTTCTAGCTGGAAAGAGTAGTCCGCCTGCTGGATGAGCTCTCTCCGGTTAGAGGGATAGGATCTCGGTGACACCTATTGAGCATTGCATCGTAAAGAAAATAAAGCATGGTTTATCGAACTCATACGCACAGCATGCATTGCATTTACGTAGAGCTTACTGGGATTTCATCTCATAGAGTGTATGTATGGTGTAGGTGATCTAGACATTGAGGCAGGTGAGGACGATGTCCCTCCTCCTGAGGCATGATGCAGTTGACGACGGATGGACGCGGGTGTGTGTTGGCGCAGTCGAGGCGTATTTTGACTCGTGGGACTCATGGTTAGGTATTTTGGTAGTTTTGGGAATTGTCTGGATGAAGTATGTATAGGCTTTGAGGGTTTTAGGATGTTTTGGGCTAATAGTTGTATAGACATTATAGGATGTTTGGTTCTGATAGTTGATAGGTTATATATTGATGGTTGTATAGAACATTTTAGGATGCTTGGTTCTGGATAGTTGATAGGATATATATATAAATGTTTTAAATGTTTTTGAACTGTTTTGTAATTTTAAAATAGGAGGATATGTTAAACTTTCAAACGGAACCACGCAGTTTATTTTCATGAAAACGTACTTTGTTATGGTTGTATTTTGAGTCGATTTTGGGGTGGTATTTCGGAAGATGTACGAGTATCAGGTGTTTGATGTTAAGTTGTATTTTGTAGGTGTTCGTGTACGTATTGGTTTAAATAATCGTTTTGAACATTTTATTAAATTGATTTTAAATTGTTTTCAAATTGTTTCCGCATAAACGCTAAGGATAAAGGAAAATGAAAAATATGGTACGGTAATTTAAGGGTAAATAAGGGTACAGTATTAGGGTCGCTACAGTCGTCGTAGCCACTCTCTACCAAATCCCACAGATCTTGAGATCTGTACAAGGTTTTCATCTTGATACTTCAGAACTCATAGCACTCTCCTTTGAAAACGGGAAGAAGGGGTTGAGATACACTCATAGAGCTACCATTGGCTGCCATCTTACCAGGACTTATAATGCTCTGATACCACTTTTGTTGTGGAAGAGAATAAAGAGAAAAAGAACGTGATGGAATGTGATCATTAAACTTCAACAGAGCCTTTATATAGGCTTACAAAATGAAACAAACTGATTAAAATAAAAAAAACAAACAACCCACTATCTCCACTACTACAATATGACGTGACCAACTAACACCAGTATCTCCACTACATAGAGATGTGATTGACTTATTCAACACCATGTGCTTATTTTGAATCAATCTTTAACATTCATTTGGCTGGTGAGTATACGAAGCAGATGTATTTGGCTTCAATGGCAGGTGCTGTTCTTTCTGGCAAGCTTTGTGCACAAGCTATTGTACAGGTAAAATCCATTCAAAACTTGCAATGCATTCAAAATAATTCGTGCTTGAGCTTGGCTCCACATATAGGGATCAAATCCAAGACACAATAAGTACGTAGCCAATGCCCTGTCAGGCTTGAATCATTACACGAGCTTTTTTTTTTTCAAGTATACAACTTGAAGTGCAATTCTTTAATTCAGCCGGCACTTGGGGATTCCGTCTCATCGAGCTTTGTGTTTTTGCCTAAGATGGAAACATTTTTGCGTAATCAAAACATATATAATCTTATGTAACACTTTCTATGTGTAGCTCAGAGGTCGGCCGACGCAGGTGTTTGTTAAGAAAGTTGTTGAAGAAAACAATGTTCACTGTGAAAATGGTTAGATAATTTGTTGGTTTTGTCCTTTCTGATGAAAATCATTTTCACGTTCTTGTTTTGCATGTATTATGGCCATCTTGCTGCTTATAGATAATGATTTTTTTCTAAATCAATCTGTATTGTTTGCATATGATTCGATCTAAGATTAAATGCTTATGTTTACCATTTATTATGATCTAACGACTCAGTATCTGAATTACAGTATACATCGCACCTCGCAAACATCATCATGCATCAAACTTTTCACTTGAATTCATTAGTTATGACTAGCTTCTGTTTTCATACATTCAAAAATTCATTGTTTTCAACCCCATCCATGCATTTCCAACTACTTTGGATTCTCAGTTTTAGATCCTGCTGCAAAACTACAATTACTGGTAGAATTTGACGGTCTTAATTTTATTTTGGTATGACTAGAACCATTCACAATTCAACTGAACTAGTTATTCAAATTACGCTTATTTTCAGAGATCTGTCGTGAAAGCGGAAGAATTGGGTTGACAGGGTCGGAAGGCACAATCCCCTCGCCGTTAATCATATTTACTTAGTAATTTTTTTCTTGTAGGGTCTAAGGTGTTGGTTATTTATCGCATATGAAGCTCTCCTCCGTAATTTCTTTTTTACATAGTGAATTTTCTTATCTGAATTCTTTTTGTAGTCGCCACATATACTTCCACCCATTACTAAGTCGTAATGCCGATCAAAATGAAAGATAGTAGTAATATTTGGAGCCATCTTAGGCACAGAAATGAAAAATAATTTATTTTACACTTTGATCTTATCTTATAACGTGACGATTACATGTCGCTCATTAATTGATGTAAGAATTAAGATAAATTATAAATATCAAAAGAACACATCAATTGAACTCATCTCACTTCATGATGTAAGATTAGAACATAAAATTAAAAGTTACACTTAATATTACTCGAGACTAAGTTCTAATAAAAACAACTTATTCTCTAATCTACACGTGGCTCGGGGTTGACAAGTGCAAAAAACATTAAAAGATTAGAACAACTGGGGAGTACTAAATTTTGGAAGTTGAATTAAAAAAATAATTAATCAAAGTCAAAATTCCAAAAAGCGATAAACAAAATGCCAGCTGTTACGTCTGTGCATGCATGCAAGAAATTGGGAAATAAAAAAGTCCAACTGTCGTTTTCCTTGGACAGAAAGCCATGCAAGAACGTCCATCTTTTAATGCAAATTGTTCGATCAATCTGACCACATTCACTCCCTACACGTTTTTCGACGTGTTCTATCGCAATTCATGGCGAAAAAATGAAATCTATGTAACCCAGATGAGATTATGACTGGGTCTTGTTGGATGAAAGGCTATATAAAGCTTCATCTTCCTCTGGTTCTTCTGCAGAGCAAGCATGGCTATGGCTGCTGCCGACGATCAACTCGGGGGAGAGAGTGAGTGGGTTTACAGAAACTGTGAGAAGAGAAGGAGAAAGAGCAGCCATGGATTTACCTCCAAGTGTGCTTCCTTAGTGAAAGAGCAAAGAGCTAGGGTTTATCTTCTTCGTCGCTGTGCTACCCTGCTCTTGTGCTGGTACATTCATGGAGATGACTAAAAACACTTGTTTCTCTCTCTCTCTCATCTCTATGGTACTGTTTCTCTGTGTTTTTTGGCCCATTGGGGTTAAATTCCAAATGGGTTTTACAATTGTTAGTAAGATTTCGAAATTTTTGGCGTCAGTTTCGGAAATTGTCGTTAATAAAAAAGTTGGACGTTGGCCAATTCTCGACAGCTACATGTCATGTAAAGTTGATAAATTAACGTGACAAAGTAGATTTGCTCTTTCTTTGTACTTCATTCAAACATTATCATAAAATTAAAAAAAAAAAAGGTAATTAACAAAAAAATCTTTAAACTATAAGATTATTAACAAATTCACCCTCAAGCTATGTTTGTTAACAAGATCACTCTTAAATTATGGTCTGTTAACAAAAAAACCATTGTCATCCATATGTCTATTAAAATTTAGTCATGCAGGAGCCCCGTGTTGAAGAGCGGGATCCCGCTTCTTGAGTTTTAGCGTTGGAGTTGGAGCCCGCCCCTCAACTGTAGAATGCCGCTCATTTTTTTTTACTGTAGTGTCAATTGCACTATTTTTTAGCGTCATTCAGCTGGAGAAGGGCAAGATCCCACTCCAAAGATAGCGTACACACTGCTTTGGATCGAGATCACGCTCCAAAGACAGCGCGGGAACTTGCTGACGAACAGCGGAATCCTGCTTCACGCACATTATGTAATGACCCCTTTTCCCAGCAAGATATTGTCCGCTCTGGGGATTGGGCCGCTGCCCAATATCCTCCCCTCACGGCTTTGTTTGGTGAGAACTTCCCGGAAGGTCACCCAACCTGGAATTGCTCTCGCCAAAGCATTTTTAACTTCGGAGTTCTTATGGGATCCGTTGCCAATTGTGCTCCAAAACGCGTCTTGCTATGATGGGAGGGTCTCTTTATATATGTTTCATTTCCACATACTTCCCCAAGCGATGTGGGATTGTGACGACCCCCTTTTTATGACCTGTCACCTTCCGGTTCGCCCGCGCGGACGTATTGTCATCCGGGTTCCGGTTCGTGCAGCCATCGTACCCATACGTGCACATTCGGGTCATCACACATTATACAAGGAATTAGGGCATAGCGGCCTAATTCTAAGCGATTTCTTCACATGTTCCCTATCTCCTTCAATGATTGTAGGCTTCAAAGGTTGCGATTTCCTCTGACCCTCACCCTCTCACTTCAACGAACTGTCTCTAACGCCTATAATTTAATAGTGATCTTGTTAACAAATATAGTTTAATGGTAAGTTGTTAATGGCCTTATAGATTAAAGATTTTTTTTTTTTTTGTTATTTACCAAATAAAAAATAGCCTTAATATTCATGGTTAATCTGAATCCTAGTAATCAGAGAACTGTATTATATTATAATCTATGTACATAAACATGTATATTATGTTACAATTCATAATTAAAAGTACAGTGAATATCTGTTTGTAGTTTTTAATTCATTATTTTTATAATAACAGTAATGACTTTTTGTTTTTTAATTTAATCATTTACTTTAAAAAATTTAAAATAATATTGACATTTTAATTTTTTGTTTTTGTTAATATTTTAATATTTTTCTCTATATAAGCGACTATTTTTTGCTCTTTCCGACGATATTTCTCCGCGTTCACTAACAAGGTATAAAGTATGTTTTTTTAATTACAGATTTATCTAGCATACTGTAGTTAATTCAATCCTATCTGTTATCGTTTCTCGTACTGCTTATTAAGTGGTGTGATTGTATTGTGTAAGTAAGTTATGTCTAGGAGACTGAAATTTAAGTGGACCGTTAGTGACCCTTCAACTTTTCCTGGAAACTTATTTAGAAAGAAAATTCCGTCTAAGCAGATTATCAAGAGAAATCTTTCCTGAAAATTATCTTTATCAGTACTTTCAACTATTTAATTTTTTGATTTAATTAATTTTGTTTTAATTTTTTTATATTTTATTTTGGTTTAATCAATTATATGATCTTTATTTTTGTAATTTTTTTATTATATTGACGTAAGAATATTATAATAAATTTCTATATATTAATTATTTTTTATTTTAATTAACTTATGATTTTTGTTATTATTAAATTTGTTGTTTCTATCTAAAAGACAATTTCAATTTAATTCTTATATCTTTCCATATATTTTCAATTTTATTGGAATACATATTACTTTATTTTTAATTTTTTATTACTTTATTATCTCAGCAGATTGAGCGATCAGAGGACATTCACCTCTCGAGCAGTGCCGATGGAGTTGACCTCATCGCCGCTATTGGCCCCCAGGAAGAAGATGAGGCTAGTGGATGAGGTACGAGGCAGTATCTTGTAACGCCGCGAGTTATCTGAACCCGGTTCGTCACACAATGCCCGTACATGACTAAAATTCTACTATATATTTTTTTTTAAAATAAACTTGCAGCGGAAATCATTTGAAATGTCAAGGAAAAATCGGTCAAAGAAATAGAAGTTTGAATCGTGAAAACACTTTAAAAGTTGCAGGAGTCAAATGCATCCGCCGTTGAGTAAAGTCAACGGAAGAAGCAGAAAACAACCAAAATAAAAGACTCCTGTCGATGACGTCAGTCGAATGAAAAACAAAGGACATCTCTCGGTAGACTGTATCTACCGGTGACTAAACGACAAAATGCACTCTACATCTTCCGATGACGTCAGCACGCATCTGCCGATGAGTTTACTGAGACATCATCCGATGGACTTAGACCTACATCTTCCGATGACGTCAGCTCGCATCTGCCGATGAGTTTACTGAGACATCATCCGATAGACTTAAACCTACATCTTTCGATGACGTCAGCACGCATGTGCCGATCACTAAACGTCAAACGTAGTACCCACTCATACCGGTAGGGCAAATCCTACATCTTCCGATGGAACAAACCTCATGTACCGGTGACTTTACAGTAAATCAAGAAAGTCCCGACTATCAAAAGGACTTAAGCATTTTACCAAAAACCATTCAGAGGCAGTTTAAATCATTGTATTGCTCAAATTCAGTAAAAACAACATTATAAAATCCAACAGAACACTAATGTCAGGAAATCTCCAAAACTAATTCAAAAGGTTGCTACCACTACTGTCATGAAAACTCAATATACTCAGATTGAATCATTATCAATTAGACCTTCACAACCGCTGACACCAGTTAACCCGCCTCATCAGTTTACCAGACCGGAGCATGAATGTACCCCTCTAACCACATCTAATGATCTGTGCACACGGAAAATTCACCTGCAGTAATCTCTTCACCTACATCACAAAACTCATCTATTAGCCTAATACTAAGCAAGTAAAGCAAGAAATGAAATGTGTACTGAAATGTAAATCCTAAATATGCAGTTTCTACTTTCATTCCTCAGTTATGTTGCATTCGTTCACTGGTCTGATGATCCCTGATACAATGGAAGGTGGATCAGTTTTTCCAGGGTATGAATCCATATATTCAATTAAGGGGCAGATTAATTCCCTTAACAGCTGATTTGATCCCTGATACAATGGGAGGTGGATCAAGTTTCCCAGGGTATGAATCCGTATGTTCGATTAAGGGGCGGATTAATTCCCTTAAAAGTATACTGTTACAATCTGTTCACATCTCACCATGCTACTTCATGTAAATTCATTTTCGTTTTCTTTCAAAACATGATGCATGGCAACTGAAAAGAAACATTCATTCATGCACACACAAATCCTACTGTTTTGTGATGTAGGCCCGAAGGCACATACAAACTTTACTTACCTGGTCTCCTGGAAAAACTTGGTTGCAAGCTACTTCGGGTATTACTCAAACCTAAAACCATAGACAGAGCATACATTAAATTTCCTCTAATCTTCATTCTAAACCACTAAAAATCTAAGGGAAACTGTTTTGGGAACTCTAGTCATTGTGCGTTCCCGATTTCAACTTAAACCGAAACCACCACTCGCTTACCGCCTTCTCAAAAACTCATATATCATCCCTCCTATCAACGATAGGTACAATGTAACAAGAAATAGAAGCAAAACTCACCGAGTTCGGAGGAAATTGGTTGAGAAAGTCGAAGGGGGTCTCCTATCGCGCTCTGCTAAGCTGAGGAGCTGAGAATGGAGGGGAAAATGAAATAAACAGTGGCGGCTACTTCATTAATAGTTTCCTTAAATACGTTAACCTTTATTACTATCAGATTACCATACTGCCCTCCCTTAGTCATACATTAACCTAGTCATTAATCCTCCATAAAAATAATGTCTCACGATTTGATTAAATAATTAGATTGTGATTAAACCGGGTGCTACAATCTACCCTCCTTAAAAGAATTTTGTCCTCAAAATTCAATACCTGAACAACTTAGGATGTTGGTCCATCATGTCTTGCGGCGCTCCCAAGTTGTCTCCTCTATGTTCTGGTTGTGCCATAAGACTTTCACTAGTGGAACTTCCTTGTTGCGCAATACCTTCACTGCATAGTCCAAGATCCTTACAGGTTTCTCCTCATATGCAAGAGTAGGAAGAACCTCAATGTCCTGCTGTTCCACAATCTGATATGGATCTCTTACACACTTCTTTAACATAGAAACATGGAACACGTTGTGGATTCCTTCCATAGAAGCCGGTAACTGCAACAGATAGGCTGCACTCCCAACCCTTTTCAAAATTAAGAATGGTCTAGTAAACCTGGGGTTCAACTTTCCTCTCTTCCCGAATCTCACAACTCCTTTGAATGGTGACACCTTAAGAAAAACTTCATCACCTACTTCAAACTCTAATTCTCTTCGTCTTTTATCAGCATAACTCTTCTGGCGGCTTTGAGCTGTCAGAATTCTCTGTTGGATGAGGGCAACCTTCTCCATAGTCTGCTGCACAATGTCAGGACCAAGCAACTGTGCTTCACCAACTTCATCCCAGTACAAAGGAGATCTGCATTTTCGTCCATATAATGCTTCGTATGGAGCCATGCCTATTGTTGCTTGAAAACTGTTATTGTATGAGAACTCAACCAATGGTAAATATTTACTTCAAGATCCTTGAAAATCCAATATGCATGCTCGGAGCATATCTTCTAAGTTCTGAATGGTTCTCTCGGATTGTCCATCTGTTTAAGGGTGGAAAGCTGTGCTAAAATTAAGCTGTGTTCCCATAGCCTTGTTCAAACTTTTCCAAAACTTAGATGTCTGGAGTCTCGGTCTGAAACTATGGTGCTTGGAACACCATGCAGTCTAACAACTTCGTGCACATACAATTCAGCAAGCTGATCCATCGAGTAAGTCACCTTTATTGGTAGGAAATGAGCTGATTTGGTTAAACGATCAACTATCACCCAAATTGCATCATGTCCTTTTACTGTCCTAGGTAATCCTGTAACAAAATCCATAGTTATTTGTTCCCATTTCCATTCAGGAACTGGTAAGGGTTGCAATGTTCCTGAGGGTCTCTGATGCTCGGCTTTAATCTGTTGACAACACAAACATGATCCTACATATTCTGCCATGCTTCGTTTCATACTAGGCCACCAGTAGTGTTGCTTAAGGTCTCTGTACATCTTTGTACTTCCAGGGTGGATAGAGAACCTAGAAGAGTGTGCTTCAGAAAGAATCTCATCACGGAGTTCCTTAATGGCTGGAACAAACCACCTATTTCTAAACTTGAGGATCCCATTAGCCAAATAGTTAAAATTTGATTGGTCCGTAGAATTCATGCTTGACTTGTACTTGTTACACTCATCATCATTCGTCTGAGCTTCCTTTATTTTCTCTAGAATGGTGGGTTTTAAGGTTATGGCTGATAGTATAGCTGATACACTGGTTACTGCTTCTAGGTTAAATTTTTAGAATTCTGACTCTAAAGCTAATGGCATACTGAAAATCATAGATGGGGTTGATGTTGTTACTCTACTCAAAGCATCAGCCACGACATTTGCTTTGCCGGGATGGTATTTAATCTCAAAATCATAGTCTTTTACAAATTCCAACCATCGACGTTGCCTCATGTTTAGTTCCTTCTGTGTGAAGATATACTTCAGGCTCTTATGATCTGAAAATATCTCACAAGATTGTCCATACAAGTAATGCCTCTAAATCTTAAGTGCAAATACAACTGCAGTTAATTCTAAGTCATGGGTAGGGTAGTTCTTCTCATGTGTTTTCAACTGTCTAGAGGCATAAGCTATTACTTTACCATTCTGCATTAACACACAACCAAGACCAATTTTGGAAGCATCACAATAAATACTAAATTTACCATCTTCAGCTGGAAGGGTTAAAATTGGAGCACTGGTTAGTTTCTGTTTCAAGGTCATGAAACTATGTTCACATTCATCAGTCCATATATACTCCACATTTTTCCTGGTTAACTTAGTAAGGGGCATAGCGATCTTTGAAAATCCTTCAATGAACTTTCTATAATATCCTGCTAGACCAAGAAAACTCCTGATATCTGTAGCATTCTTCGGTTGAGGCCATTCCTTAACCGCTCGAACTTTGGCTGGATCGACAGATATTCCATCTCCAGAGATCACGTGACCAAGAAAGTGAACTCTGTCCAACCAAAACTCACACTTGGAAAACTTAGCATAAAGCTGGTGCTGTCTAAGTACTCCTAACACCAAACTCAAATGCCTTGCATGCTCATCCTTAGTTCTAGAATAGATCAGAATGTCGTCTATGAACACTATGACAAACTTGTCCAAATACTCGTGAAACACCATATTCATGAGATCTATGAAGGCTGCTGGTGCATTTGTCAAACCAAAAGACATAACCAAAAACTCATAATGTCCATACCTTGTGCGAAAGGCAGTCTTTGGGATATCTTCAGATTTAACCTTCAGCTGGTAATAACTGGACCTAAGGTCAATCTTAAAGAAAACTCTTGCACCCCTAAGCTGGTCAAATAAGTCATCAATTCTCAGCAAAGGGTATTTGTTTTTGACAGTTAACTTATTCAATTCTCTATAATCAATGCACATACGCATTGATCCATCTTTCTTCTTGACAAAAAGGACAGGTGCACCCCACGGTGAAAAGCTTGGGCGTATGAACCCTTTCTCCAATAGATCCTCCAATTGTTTCTTTAATTCCTTAAGTTCAGTTGGAGCTAATCTATATGGATTTTTAGACACAGGCTCGGCTCCGGAGTAAATATCTACAACAAATTCAATTTCCCTATCTGGCAGTAAACTGGGAAGGTCATCTAAAAACACTTCGGGGAAGTCTTGGACGATTAAGACATTCTGAGGATTTGCTTTTTCCACAAGCTGTGTGTCTAGAACGCTAGCTAAGAAGCACAAATACTCTCCACACAGGGAAGGTCTAGTGTTAATAGAAATCATCACAGACATTTCTTTACTCTTCTTTGAAGCTTGGAAGGTATGTTTCAACCTACCAGGGGGTGAAACCTAACTACTCCAGTTCGACAATCAATTGTGGCGTGATGTTTAAACAACCAGTCCATTCCTAGGATTACATCAAATCCTATTATATCCATGATTATAAGATCAGCAGGTAGACTTACGTTCCCTACTAACACCTTACTGTCAAGCATCACCTGGTTAGAGTGCATGCGCTCACCAGAAGGTAATGCTACACTAAACATATGTTCAGAAGGAGCAAACCGTACATCTAGCTTATCAGCAAAAGCAGAGGCTATAAAAGAATGTGTTGCACCCGAATCTATCAAAGTAAAAGCAGGTACAGAGTTGATCAATATAGTACCTGACACCACAGCAGGCTGGTCCTCTTCTCCTGACTCTACCATGGAAAATATTCTCAGCTTTATCCTAGCAGGGCCACTCTTCGACGTTGGGCAATCTCTAACAGTGTGTCCCGGCTTGTTACAGTTGAAGCATCGAAGGACTCTGGGCTTAGTGCAGTCTTTGAATGAGTGTCCAACCTCCTCACAGTTGAAACATCTTCTAGAAGTCCACCTACATTCCCCCGGGTGATTCTTCAAACATGTTGGACATTGGGGAAAATTCTTGACATTTTGCACTTTTCTTCCTGCTCCTTGGCTATTTTGGCCTTCACTTGGCCTCTTCGTTCCCCTTTGTTGGGGTGGCTGGTTAAACCTTTGCGGGGCCTCCTTTGGTCCAACACACTTCCCTTCAGCCTCTTCCACTTCCAGAGCAGTGGACACCACCTCACTTAATGTCAAACCTTTAATACCACAAAATTTAACTCATCGGTTAATTTCTGGCTTCAGCCCATGCACAAATTTGAACACCTTATCCTCATCCTTGTGAGCAAAGTGTCCAGCAAATCTGGATAGGGACTCAAACTGCCTACTATACTCGGCCACGGACCCTGTCTGCTTCAAGTTCAGGAACTCCAATTTCTTCGCGGTCTGGACAGTACTGTTAAAATACTTCCCATAGAAAATGTCCTTGAATTTTGACCAAGGCATCGTCAAAACATCTGTGGTGGTCTCTATTGTTTCCCACCAGAGTTGAGCTTCACCAGCTAAATGAAAGGTTGCCAACGTGACTTTTTCTCCTTCTCCAATGTTGGCACACCTAAACATGCTTTCAATCTTTCTAAGCCATCCTTCAGCGATAACTGGATCAATTGACTGTCCATCAAACGTGGGTGGTCTTAGCCTCCTGAACCTATCTCCAGAATGTTCACCACTAGAACCCGAGTTGGCACTTCCTTGTGCTTCTCGATTCAACAACACACCTAACTGGTCAGACTGTTGACGCAATATATCAGTCTGTTGACGCATCAATTCTGTCAGCTGTCTGATTACACTAGAGTCCTCCTCACGTCTTGGACTTGGTATCTCTCTTGGTATCCTCGGCCTTCCTGGTCGTCTAGCCATTTTGCCAAATTCCTGAATAAAGTTAAATATGTTCATAAATACCTAATAGCTAAGGTTAACGTAAACACTTACAGTTGTTGGAGCACTTCCATGCAACGATTGGCACTGATGAGTAATCTTTTGAACGGTTTAACTGAATGTCTCTGATACCATACTGTAACGCCCCAAGTTATCTGAACCCGGTTCGTCACACAATGCCCGTACATGACTAAAATTTCTACTATATATTTTTTTTTAAAATAAACTTGCAGCGGAAATCATTTGAAATGTCAAGGAAAAATCGGTCAAAGAAATAGAAGTTTGAATCGTGAAAACACTTTAAAAGTTGTAGGAGTCAAACGCATCCGCCGTTGAGTAAAGTCAACGGAAGAAGCAAAAAACAATCAAAATAGAAGACTCCTGCCGATGACGTTAGTCGAATGAAAAACAAAGGACATCTCTCGGTAGACTGTATCTACCGGTGACTAAACGACAAAATGCACTCTACATCTTCCGATGACGTCAGCACGCATCTGTCGATGAGTTTACTGAGACATCATCCGATGGACTTAGACCTACATCTTCCGATGACGTCAGCTCGCATCTGCCGATGAGTTTACTGAGACATCATCCAATAGACTTAAACCTACATCTTCCGATGACGTCAGCACGCAAGTGCCGATCACTAAACGTCAAACGTAGTACCCACTCATACCCGTAGGGCAAATCCTACATCTTCCGATGGAACAAACCTCATGTACCGGTGACTTTACTGTAAATCAAGAAAGTCCCGACTATCAAAAGGACTTAAGCATTTTACCAAAAACCATTCAGAGGCAGTTTAAATCATTGTATTGCTCAAATTCAGTAAAAACAACATTATAAAATCCAACAGAACACTAATGTCAGGAAATCTCCAAAACTAATTCAAAAGGTTGCTATCACTACTGTCATGAAAACTCAATATACTCAGATTGAATCATTATCAATTAGACCTTCACAACCGCTGACACCAGTTAACCCGCCTCATCAGTTTACCAGACTGGAGCATGAATGTACCCCTCCAACCACATCTATTGATCTGTGCACACGGGAAATTCACCTGCAGTAATCTCTTCACCTACATCACAAAACTCATCTATTAGCCTAATGCTAAGCAAGTAAAGCAAGAAATGAAATGTGTACTGAAATGTAAATCCTAAATATGCAGTTTCTACTTTCATTCCTCAGTTATGTTGCATTCGTTCACTAGTCTGATGATACCTGATACAATGGGAGGTGGATCAGTTTTCCCAGGGTATGAATCCATATATTCAATTAAGGGGCGGATTAATTCCCTTAACAGCTGATTTGATCCCTGATACAATGGGAGGTGGATCAAGTTTCCCAGGGTATGAATCCGTATGTTCGATTAAGGGGCGGATTAATTTCCTTAAAAGTATACTGTTACAATCTGTTCACATCTCACCATGCTACTTCATGTAAATTCATTTTCGTTTTCTTTCAAAACATGATGCATGGCAACTGAAAAGAAACATTCATTCATGCACACACAAATCCTACTGTTTTGTGATGTAGGCCCGAAGGCACATACAAACTTTACTTACCTGGTCTCCTGGAAAAACTTGGTTGCAAGCTACTTCGGGTATTACTCAAACCTAAAACCATAGACAGAGCATACATTAAATTTCCTCTAATCTTCATTCTAAACCACTAGAAATCTAAGGGAAACTATTTTGGGAACTCTAGTCATTGTGCGTTCCCGATTTCAACTTAAACCGAAACCACCACTCGCTTACCGCCTTTTCAAAAACTCATATATCATCCCTCCTATCAACGATAGGTACAATGTAACAAGAAATAGAAGCAAAACTCACCGAGTTCGGAGGAAATTGGTTGAGAAAGTCGAAGGGGGTCTCCTATCGCGCTCTGCTAAGCTGAGGAGCTGAGAATGGAGGGGAAAATGAAATAAACAGTGGCGGCTACTTCATTAATAGTTTCCTTAAATACGTTAACCTTTATTACTATCAGATTACCATACTGCCCTCCCTTAGTCATACATTAACCTAGTCATTAATCCTCCATAAAAATAATGTCTCACGATTTGATTAAATAATTAGATTGTGATTAAACCGGGTACTACAATCTACCCTCCTTAAAAGAATTTTGTCCTCAAAATTCAGTACCTGAATAACTCAGGATGTTGGTCCATCATGTCTTGCTGGCGCTCCCAAGTTGTCTCCTCTATGTTCTGGTTGTGCCATAAGACTTTCACTAGTGGAACTTCCTTGTTGCGCAATACCTTCACTGCATAGTCCAAGATCCTTACAGGTTTCTCCTCATATGCAAGAGTAGGAAGAACCTCAATGTCCTGCTGTTCCACAATCTGATATGGATCTCTTACACACTTCTTTAACATAGAAACATGGAACACGTTGTGGATTCCTTCCATAGAAGCCGGTAACTGCAACAGATAGGCTGCACTCCCAACCCTTTTCAAAATTAAGAATGGTCTAGTAAACCTGGGGTTCAACTTTCCTCTCTTCCCGAATCTCACAACTCCTTTGAATGGTGACACCTTAAGAAAAACTTCATCACCTACTTCAAACTCTAATTCTCTTCGTCTTTTATCAGCATAACTCTTATGGCGGCTTTGAGCTGTCAGAATTCTCTGTCGGATGAGGGCAACCTTCTCCATAGTCTGCTGCACAATGTCAGGACCAAGCAACTGTGCTTCACCAACTTCATCCCAGTACAAAGGAGATCTGCATTTTCGTCCATATAATGCTTCGTATGGAGCCATGCCTATTGTTGCTTGAAAACTGTTATTGTATGAGAACTCAACCAATGGTAAATATTTACTCCAAGATCCTTGAAAATCCAATATGCATGCTCGAAGCATATCTTCTAAGGTCTGAATGGTTCTCTCGGATTGTCCATCTGTTTGAGGGTGGAAAGCAGTGCTAAAATTAAGCTGTGTTCCCATAGCCTTGTGCAAACTTTTCCAAAACTTAGATGTAAATACGACATATACGACACCGCAGAGTGGAGTTCCTCTTACTAATTCTCGAGCTTGACGGCTCTTCAGCATCTCACACTCGTCTTCTTCGGCCTACTAGATTGGCACTTTCTTTTGGGTGAGAGAATTATGTTCAGCCCTATTACGAGTGACCACATTAGTTGGCCGCTAATGGAACGAATATAGTGTGAGTATATCTGCAGATATTTTGTCCTGTGAGAGCATGCATGTACGTAATTTTCCAGCGCTACTCACATCCAGAACATGCAAGGAATGGAATGGACATAAGAGATTCCTGTAAGCTCCCACCTGGTAGAGTTGCACACATATAAATTCATGTCGACAATGAATTATTCGTATTTGCTGCTGACCTGAAATCGAACAGCACCCACAAACGTTGCATTCCAATTTCCAGATGCACTCGTTAGCTTATCAAGCTTTTTCCTTATCTTGGGACACAAGACGTCGGTTGATTGGACCATCTTCTCAAATTTCTTCACGATGCGAGTCATCAAGCACTTTCGGATAATCTCGAACATGGTCAGAATCTGTAACACCCGGTTCTATTGAACCAATTCTCAATTCTTTTTAAATTAATGGCACACTTTATATGGCAATAATAAAAGTAGGGTTAATGGATGACTAGGCAAGGGCATAAGAGTAATTGGAAATTTAAAAGTGGATAACGTATTTAAGGAAAGAGGTTTTGGGTTTAATGCACTGTAGCCGCCACCATTCCCTATTTTCTCTCTTTCGGTCTTCAGCTCAAGCTGCAGAGCTCTCTAGGCGATTCTTCTACTCGAATCTTCTCCAAACTAGGTGAGCCCTATTTCGATTTCTTGCTGTACTGGTAGCTATCGATGATTGGGGAGAGTATAAATGTGAGTTTTGTGAATGCCGTATGGGTGAGCTAGTTCGGGTCTCGTGAGGAATCGGGAATGAGCATAGGACAGAGTCTCAAACTAACTCCTTAGGTTTCTGAATGGTATAGGATGAGGTTGAGTGAATATTTAATTGGTATTCTGTTTATGACTTTAGGTGAGCAAGGCTTCCAAAGTAGTTCAAACCAAACTTTTCCAGGGAGCCAGGTAAGTGAAGTATGCTTGTGCCTTCGGGCCTACATCACAAAACAGTAGGATTATGTTTGTTTGAATGTGCTTGTATGTCATGCATCATATTTTGAAAGTATGCGAAAATGAATTTACATGAAATGGCATGGTAAGGAATGAACAGATTGTAACAGGTAAGTGGTTACGGGAACTAATCCGCCCCTTAATCGAGAGAGAGGATGTATGACTTTAGGAGAAGTGATCCAACTCCCAATTTCACAGGGGGATCTGAACAGTTGTTAAGGGAACTAATCCGCCCCTTAATCGAGAGAGAAGATGTATGACTTTGTGAGAAGTGATCCAACTTCTAATTTTACAGGGGGATCAGATCAGAAACGAATGCATATGCAACTGAGATGAGAAAGTAGAAACTGCATGTTTATGAATTTATGTTTCAGCATTCCATTTCATTATTGCTTTACTTACTTAGCATTAAGCTAATAGATGAGTTTTGTGATGAAGTTGAAGGAGTACGTCTATGCCACGGTTAGGTGTTCTGATGAGGCGGTTTAACTACTGTCTTTATGTGGAGTTTAATTTTCTGATGTTCTGTTGTGGAGTGCAGAGGATTTTGATGTTAGTAATAACTGAAGGATTTTAGAATACTTGAGTTTCCCTTGTTATGAAATTTCTGATTT
Source organism: Begonia masoniana (assembly GCA_022432975.1). Classification (NCBI taxonomy): domain Eukaryota; kingdom Viridiplantae; phylum Streptophyta; class Magnoliopsida; order Cucurbitales; family Begoniaceae; genus Begonia; species Begonia masoniana. The sequence continues at coordinate 50,736,540 of CM039503.1, read as the reverse complement.
GGTTTTGTTACAAATTGTTAAATTGGGATTTTTATTGAATAAGGATACAAATGTTGGTTTCAAATGGTTATTTGTTGGATTTCAGGAGTTACTTAGGGTCAGGTTGTTTTGAATGATTTGAGTGAAATTTGCAAGTTCAACTATCGGTGAGTGAAGTCCACCGGTGGATGTTGAGTGTTTTGTCCACCGGCAGATGTTGGAGGATTGAATCATCCGACTGACGTCATCGGAAGATATCCTCAGTAGAGGTCATCGGAAGATGTCCTCAGTAGAGGTCATCGGAAGATGTCTTCAGTAGAAGCCATCGGAAGATGTCTTCAGTAGAAGCCATCAGTAGATGTCTTCGGTATAAGTCTTTAGTAGCCTTGTCGTTTAGTAAACGGATGATGTAGGCAGTAGATTTGTCGTTTTGAAATCGGCAAATGTAGTTTATCGGTAGATGTGAATTGAGGACTTTTGTCGTCTAGTGACTGGAAGACGTAGTTTGTTCTATCGGTAGATGTAGGCTGAGAATGTTTGTCGTTTAGTGATCGGTCGATGTGTTCTGTTTTGTCTTGTGAGTAAAGCCTTTTGTCATTTAGTGATCGGTCGACGTGGTCTGTTTTCTCTTTTCTCTTTCAATCAACTGTCTTGAATATTTTAACTATTTAATAAATATTGTTTTTATACGATGATTTTTCTGCTGCAAGTTTTAACGTTTTAAGAGTCAAATCTTGATCATTGAATGAAATTTTAAAATTTTATCAGAAAGTCATAGTTCGGTTCAGTATCTGGTGTAGCGAACTGGGTTTATATAATTCGAGGCGTTACAGTATGGTATCAGAGCCATTCAGTTAAACCGTTCAAAAGATTCCTCATCAGTGCCAATCGTTGCATGGAAGTACTTCAATAACTGTAAGTGTTTATGTTAACCTTAGTTATTAGATATTTAAGAGTGTAATTAACCATGTACAAGAATTTAGTATAATGGCCAGACGCCCAGGAAGACCTAGAGTGCCAAGGGAAATGCCAAATTTGAGAGGTGATGAGGAGCCTAGTGTGATTAGGCAACTGGCAGATTTGGTGCGTCAGCAAACAAATTTAGTGCGCCAACAGTCTGATCAACTAGGAGTACTGTTGAACCGAGAAGTACAAGGAAGTGCCAACTCGGGTTCTAGCAATGAACATTCTGGAGATAGATTCCGGAGACTAAGACCACCCATGTTTGATGGACAGTCATCCGATCCGGTTATTGCTGAAGGGTGGCTTAGGAAGATTGAGAGTATGTTTAGGTGCGCCAACATTGGAGAAGGAGACAAGGTCACGTTGGCAACATTTCATTTGGCTGGTGATGCTCAACTTTGGTGGGAAACAATAGAGACCACCACTGATGTTTTGGCGATGCCTTGGTCACAATTCAAGGACATTTTCTATGAGAAGTATTTTAACAGCACTGTCCAAACCGCGAAGAAGTTGGAGTTTCTGAACTTGAAGCAGACAGGGTCTGTGGCCGAGTACAGTAGGCAATTCAAGTCCCTGTCCAGGTTTGCTGGACATTTTGCTCACAAGGATGAGGATAAGGTGTTTAAATTTGTGCATGGACTGAAGCCAGAAATTTACTGAGGAGTTAAATTTTGTGGTATTAAAGGCTTGACATTCAGCGAAGTTGTGTCCACTGCTCTGGAAGTGGAAGAAGCTGAAAGGAAGTGTGCTGGACCAAAGGAGGTCCCACAAAAGTTTATTCAGCCACACCAACAAAGAGGAATGAAGAGGCCTAATGAAGGCCAGAATAGCCAAGGAACAGGAGGGAAAATACAGAATGCCAGGAAATTTCCCCAGTGTCCTAAGTGTTTGAAGAACCACCCGGGCGTGTGTAGATTGGGCTTTGGGAAGTGTTTCAACTGTGAGGAGGTTGGACATACGTTCAAAGAATGCCCGAAGCCTAGAATCACCAGATGCTACAATTGTAACAAGGTCGGCCATATTAGCAGAGACTGCCCTGCTTCTAAGAGTGGCCCTGCTACGATTAAATCGAGGATATTCTCCATGATGGAGTCGGGTGAGGAACAGCCAGCTGTTGTGTCAGGTACTATATTGATCAACTCTGTGCCTGCTTTTACTTTAATAGATTCTGGTGCAACGCATTCATTGATAACATCTGTATTTGTGTTAAGTTAGATGTACAGTTTACCCCTTCCATGCATGTGTTTAATGTTGCATTACTGTTGTGCAAAATATATCGCAAGTGTACGAGTCGCAACAAGTAATATAGTGATAAAATAGAGTGTCGAACCCACGAGGACTTGTAATTAATAATCGAAATAACTACTCTTAATTCTAAATTGAACACATGTTTTTATGGTTTTCAAGGATTGAAATTAAAATAAACAACTAAAATAATTAAAACAATAAAAATAAACTAAATTAAAATAGCAAAACAAATAAATTGAGATTAAATCAAATTGATAAAAGCCTAGGTACTACGATTTCACCAAGACAATATTTATTTCAGTCCTTCGCAATTACATTCATAAATATTCTTCCTATGTTGATGATCGATTTCACTAAATTCTATCACAATCTCTCTCGAGCATTGCGTAGTTTATTTGATTAATGGGTTATCACTTCTCAGTCTCAAATCCTGTATTAATCAAATACAAATAAATCAAGAAATCACAGTGATCACACAAATACCGTAACTATCTCTAGCCTACGTATATTCATGACATTAATTTCAGTGCTCGGGTATTTATCACCTCTCGGTCTCAAAACACCCCAAAAATCAATCAAAGATTGGCCAGAAATTTACAGGCTTTACGAACAGAAATTAAATGCGTCAACAATATTGGAAGAAATACTCAATAAATAAAATTAAACGAAGAACATAAAATAAACGTAGTCTGGCTACATCGTAGCCCCTAGTAAAAAAAAGTTAGTTCATGCTAAAGAAAATAAAAGCAACAAAAATAAAATATTGCATAATCAATTAATAGAAATAAAAAGTAATAGAAATAAAACGAAAAGAAATAATATTATGTAAAAATCGCTTGATGCTTCCTGCTGCTTGCCAAATCAGACTATCCTCTCCCCAGAATCGCCCAACGCCGAAGACCGAAAGTCCTCAATCGCTGGATCGTCGCTCGCCTGAAACAGAATCGCCGTTCGCCGGAAACAGAATCGCCGCTTGCTGCCCGCCAAAATCGCAGCCTCTGCCGAGAGCTCTGTCGCCGACAGCCAGCCCCCAAATCGCCGAAGTCTTCCTCTGTTTCTTGGTCTCTCCGAATCGCCGACTCTGTAAATCGCTAACTTCCGCCCCTTTCGCTGCTGCCCTGTTTTAGGTTATTTATGCTTTTTTTCTTCTCAGCCGATCCATGGCTCTGATTATTTCTTTCCAAAACTGCTCAAAACCGAATCTCCTCTTGCCCGATTGCTGCTCTAGGTTTTTATTTCTTTTTCCTTTAATCAATCAATGGCTTTGATTTAATGAGATCTTACATTAATGGTTCAGCTCAGATGCAGCAAACTTTCTAAAATTGAATTAACGTGGCGATTGGTCGCTGCTGGATGGTGGCGATTAATTGCCACCTTGTTTTCTTGGAGGAGACAGCTTCTAAATCCTTCGTGTTTGTGGCGATTGGTCGCTAGTAAAGTGGCGATTGCTCGCCATCTCTTCTGTATAAATTTACCAATTTCTATTGCTTTTGTGGTGATCGATTCCTGTTTAAAATAATTTCTCTGTACAATTACACAAAAGACGTCAAATTCCGTCAAACACGTGAAAATAACTTATCGACTCAAGTTTAAAGAGTATAAATAAGTGTGTAAAATACACACTTATCAATTACCCTCTGGTGAACGCATGCACTCTAACCAAGTGATGCTTGACAGTGATGTGTTAGTAGGGAACGTAAGTCTACCTACTGATCTTATTATTATGGATATAATGAGATTTGATGTAATCCTAGGAATGGACTGGTTGTTTAAGCACCACGCCACAATTGATTGTCGGACTGGAATAGTTAGCTTCCAACCCCCTGGTAGTTTGAAACATACCTTTCAAGCTTCGAAGAAGAGTAAGAAAATGTTTGTGATGACTTCTATTAACACTAGACCTCCCCCATGTGAAGAGTATTTGTGTTTCTTAGCTAGCATTTTAGACACACAACTTGTAGGAAAGACAAATCTTCAAAATGTCTTAGTTGTCCAAGACTTTCCTGAAGTATTTTTGTATGACCTTCCTTGTTTGCCGCCAGATAGAGAGATTGAATTCATTGTAGATGTTTACCCCGGCGCTGAGCCTGTGTCTAAAAATCCATATAGATTAGCACCATCAGAACTTAAAGAATTAAAGAAGCAGTTGGAGGACCTGTTGGAGAAAGGGTTCATACGCCCTAGCTTTTCACCGTGGGGTGCACCTGTCTTTTTTGTCAAAAGGAAGGATGGATCGATGCGGATGTGCATTGATTATCGGGAACTAAATAAGCTAACTGTCAAGAACAAGTATCCATTGCCGAGGATAGACGATCTATTCGACCAACTTAATGGTGCAAGAGTTTTCTCTAAGATTGACCTTAGGTCCGGTTATTACCAGTTGAAGGTTAAATCTGAAGATATCACAAAGACTACCTTTCGCACAAGGTACGGACATTATGAGTTTTTGGTTATGTCCTTTGAATTAACTAATGCACCGGCAGCATTCATGGATCTTATGAATAGGGTGTTTCATGAGTATTTGGATAAGTTTGTCATAGTATTTATTGATGATATCTTGATCTATTCACGTACTAAGGATGAGCATGCAATGCATTTGAGTTTGGTGTTAGGAGTACTTAGACAGCACCAACTTTATGCTAAGTTTTCCAAATGTGAGTTTTGGTTGGACATAGTTCACTTTCTTGGTCACGTGATCTCTGGAGATGGAATATTTGTCGATCCAGCCAAGGTTCATGCAGTTAAGGAGTGGCTCCAACCGAAGAATGCTACTGATATTTGGAGTTTCCTTGGGTTAGCAGGATACTACAGGAAATTTATTGAAGGATTCTCAAAGATTGCAACACACCTCACTCGGTTAACTAGGAAAAACATTAAGTATGCATGGACAGAGGAATGCGAATCCAGTTTCCAGACTTTGAAACAGAAACTGACCAATGCCCCAATATTAACCCTTCCTGTTGAAAATGGTAAATTTAGCATTTATTGTGATGCTTCCAAAATTGGTCTTGAATGTGTATTGATGCAAGATGGTAAGGTAATAGCTTATGCTTCTAAACAGATGAAAACACATGAGAAGAATTACCCTACACATGACCTAGAATTAGCTGCAGTGGTATTTGCACTTAAGATTTGGAGGCATTACTTGTATGGACAAACTTGTGAAATATTCTCGGACCATAAAAGTCTGAAATACATCTTCACACAGAAGGAATTAAATATGAGGCAACGTCGATGGTTGGAATTCGTAAAGGATTATGATTTTAAGATTAAATATCATCCCGGCAAAGCAAATGTTGTGGCAGATGCTTTGAGTAGAGTAACAACATCAACCCTAACTATGACTTTCAGCCATAACCTTAAAGCCTACTATTTTGGAGAAAATAAAGGAAACTCAGACGAATGATGACGAGTGTAACAAGTACAAGTTAAGCATGGATTCTACGGACAAATCAGATTTTAACTATTCTGCTGATGGAATTCTTAAGTTTAGAAATAGATGGTTTATTCCTGTCATTAAAGAACTTCGAGATGAGATTCTTTCTGAAGCACATTCTTCTAGATTCTCTGTTCACCCTGGGAGTACAAAGATGTACAAGGATCTTAAACAGCATTATTGGTAGCCAAGTATGACAAGGAGTGTGGCAGAGTGTGTAGGATCATGTTTGTGTTGTCAGCAGATTAAAGCTGAGCATCAGAGACCCTCAGGAACATTGCAACCTTTACCAGTTCCTGAATTGAAATGGGAACAAATAACGATGGACTTTGTTGTGGGGTTGTCTAGAACAGCAAAGGGACATGATGCAATCTGGGTGATAGTTGATCGATTAACTAAATTTGCCCACTTTCTGCCGATGAGAATTACTTACTCGATGGATCAGCTTTCTGAATTGCATACGCAAGAGATTGTTAGGTTACATGGAGTTCCATGTACCATAGTTTCAGACCGAGATGCTAGATTTACATCTAAATTTTGGAAGAGTTTGCACAAGGCTATAGGAACACAGCTTAGTTTTAGCACAGCTTTTCACCCTCAAATAGATGGACAATCCAAAAGAACTATTCAGACCTTAGAAGATATGCTCCGTGCATGCATATTAGATTTTCAAGGATCTTGGAGTAAATATTTATCATTGGTGGAATTTTCCTATAAAAACAGTTTCCTGGCAACAATAGGAATGACACCATATGAAGCATTGTATGGACGTAAATGCAGATCTCCTTTGTATTGGAACGAAGTTGGTGAAGCACGTTTGCTTGGTCTTGATATTATGCAACAGACAGTGGAGAAGATTGCCCTCATCCGACAGAGAATCTTAACAGCTCAGAGCCGACAGAAGAGCTATGCCGACAGAAGACGCAGAGAATTAGAGTTTGAAGTAGGTGATGAAGTTTTTCTTAAGGTATCACCATTCAAAGGAGTTATGAGATTTGGGAAGAGAGGCAAGTTGAACCCCAGATTTATTGGACCGTTCACTATTCTGATGAGAATTGGGAGAGCAGCCTATCAGTTGCAGCTACCGGCTTCTATGAAGGGGATACACAGTGTGTTCCATGTTTCTATGTTGAAGAAGTGCATAAGGGATCCATATCAAATTGTGGAACAACAGAACATTGAAATTCATCCTACTCTTGCTTACGAGGAAAAACCAATAAGGATCTTAGATTATGCAGTGAAGGTATTACGCAGCAAAGAGGTTCCGCTAGTAAAAGTCTTATGGCACAACCAGAACCTGGGGGAGACAACCTGGGAACGCCAGCAAGACATGATGGACCAACATCCAGAATTATTCAGGTACTGAATTTTGAGGACAAAATTCTTTTAAGGAGGATAGATTGTAACACCCGGTTCTATCGAACCAATTCTCAATTCTTTTTAAATTAATGGCACACTTTATATGGCAATAATAAAAGTAGGGTTAATGGATGACTAGGCAAGGGCATAAGAGTAATTGGAAATTTAAAAGTGGATAATGTATTTAAGGAAAGAAGTTTTGGGTTTAATGCACTGTAGCCGCCACCATTCCCTATTTTCTCTCTTTCGGTTTTCAGCTCAAGCTGCAGAGCTCTCTAGGCGATTCTTCTACTCGAATCTTCTCCAAACTAGGTGAGCCCTATTTCGATTTCTTGCTGTACTGGTAGCTATCGATGATTGGGGAGAGTATAAATGTGAGTTTTGTGAATGCCGTATGGGTGAGCTAGTTCGGGTCTCGTGAGGAATCGGGAATGCGAATAGGACAGAGTCTCAAACTAACTCCTTAGGTTTCTGAATGGTATAGGATGAGGTTGAGTAAAGATTTAATTGGTATTTTGTTTATGACTTTAGGTGAGCAAGGCTTCCAAAGTAGTTGAAACCGAACTTTTCTAGGGAGCCAGGTAAGTGAAGTATGCTTGTGTCTTCAGGCTTACATCACAAAACAGTAGGATTATATTTGTTTGAATGTGTTTGTATGTCATGCATCATATTTTGAAAGTATGCAAAAATGAATTTACATGAAATGGCATGGTAAGGAATGAACAGATTGTTAATGATACTCTGTCAGTTTAAAAGTGGTATTACCATATTTTGGAGTAATGCACTGATTTAAATAGTTTTGAATGGTTTTTAGTAAAATGTTCATGTTCTACTGGTAGTAGGAGTTTTCTTCTTAGAGTGGAATTGTTGCTATGCTGTTTTCGTCGAGTATTTTTGATCTATCGGTAGATGATGTCTATCGGCAGACGTAGAGTTGTTATTCTGTTGTCTAACGGATGATGTCTTCAGTAAAAGCCATCGGATGATGTCTTCAAATAAAGCCATTGGATGATGTCTTCAGTAAAAGTCATCGGAAGATGTCTTCAGTAGAAGTTTTGTCGTTTAGTGATGGGCGAATGTCATGTATTAAACCTATCGGATGATGTAGTAGAAGTTTTTTCGTTTAGTGATCGGCGGATGTCGTGTATTAAACCTATCGGATGATGTAGTAGAAGTTTGTCGTTTTGTGATCGGTATATGTAGCTTGTTCTATTGGAAGACGTGAGTAAAAGTTTTATCAACTTGTAGTCGACAGAGGCTGGATAAACGAATCATCCGGCTGATGTCATCGGTAGATGCGAGTAGCAAAACTTGTCGTTTTGCAGTCGGCAGAAGTTGGATGAATGATTCATCCGACTGACGTCATCGGTGGAAGCCTTCGGTTTTGTTTCTGCCCCTTTTTGTTCACTTTGTTCAGCGGATGATACGTTTGACTTTTATGAACTTTAAGTATTTCACACTTAAACCTTCGTCTCTCCCGGCCGAATTATTTCTTAATATTTTAACAGATTTTTTTTATAGCTTTGGTTAACTCTATTCTGCTCAAAGGAATTTCCGCTGCAAGTTTTAATGTTTTGAGGTTTTAGAAAAATGTCAAATTTTGACTTTCGAGCGAAGTTTTAAATTGGTCCAAAATTTCTTAATTATGTCCGGGTTATGAGTAACGAACTGGGTTTATAAAACTCGGGGCGTTACAGGCAGATGTAGTCTATCGGTAGATGTGAATTGAGGATTTTTGTCGTCTAGTGACTGGAAGACGTAGTTTGTTCTATAGGTAGATGTAGGCTGAGAATGTTTGTCGTTTAGTGATCGGTCGATGTGTTCTGTTTTGTCTTATGAGTAAAGACTTTTGTCGTTTAGTGATCGATCGACGTGGTCTGTTTTTTCTTTTCTCTTTCAACCAACTGTTTTGAATATTTTAACTATTTAATAAATATTGTTTCTATACGATGATTTTTCCGCTGCAAATTTTAATGTTTTAAGAGTCAAATCTTGATCATTGAATGAAATTTTAAAATTTTCTCAGAAAGTCATAGTTCGGTTCAGTATCTGGTGTAGCGAACCGGGTTTATATAATTCGGGGCGTTACAGAATCAGTTTGTCCTTGACCGGCAAAAGAAGTGCATTGAATGACTCGCACAAATTATTTAATCACAGATTGCACTTGGGATTCGAAGAGAAGACATAATTAGCCCAATATTTAGGCACTTCTGCTCGAAGCCATGTGTGGGCCTCCAGACTAAACTGCTATAATTTACGCATTTCATGCTCGAAATGGGTCTCCGTGGGTGTTCTGGCCGCATTCCATATCGCATCTCCGCATGCTCTACCTCAAAAATAGTTTTCAAAATTTGCGTACATATACCGCAGGCAGAAGCAATGTTCAACATGTTCGAATTGTTCTCGAACAGCTCTCTGCAACCCCTGATATTTGCATGCAAAATAGCGTCAATAAAATAATATTACTACCACAACGCCCCAAAATTTGAAATAAAATATAAAAATGCATTATACTTTTGTCGATCTGAAACAAGTGTTCAATCGCGACCCGATTCAGTGTTTAGGTCTTGCTTTAATATTTACAAAAACCATGTCCATGAGTCCGCACACTCAGATTCGACGTTGGCAATAGCAACAGGATATACTTCATCATTGCCATCAATACTGACGGCTGTGAGTACTTGGCCGACACATGATCCCTATAGATGACAGTCATCCAAGCATATAATAGATCTCCGCACTCCAGCAACCCGGTCTTGCAAGCAGCCATGCACATATACAATCTTTGGAATCTCAAAGAATTAAGGCCTAGGGATGAGCAGAACCGGATCGGACCGAAGAACCGGACCAGAACCGACCTAGTTGGTCTAGTTCTGGTCGGTTTTGCAAAAATTTTAAATAGTTTTCTATTCTGCCCTTGGCAGAACTGAAAAAGCTGGTTCGGTTCTTAGTTTTGAAGAGAAAAGCCAGAGGGACCAACCCGGACCAGCCTCTGGCACTAAATATCGAGGGAGACGCTGGTGCCTTTCGTTACGTTCACCCCTACCCTCAGCAGTCAGCCCTCGCCCTTGCACTTGCCCGTCGCAAAGTGTTCGCCCTCGTCGTTGCAGCGTCGTTCAACCTCCGTCACAGCGTCGCTCGCCCTTAGAAACTGTTTAGCCGACTTCTCCTTCGATTATAGGTTATCCGACTTAGAAACTGTTTTTAGTTTTTGGGTACTCTCTCGGCTTAACCGAAATAGTACTGATTGTTTTAGCTTTGTACTGAGCACATTAGTAATTGGTAATTGGTGTTTAGTATTTAGTAATTAGGTTAAACTTGTGCAGAACCGTAATCTGCTATTTTGTTCTGAATTTTTGGCTACTCTCTTGGCTTGACTGAAAGAGTACCGACACTTTGTTGACTGTTTTACTTTGTGCTTGTACTGGTCCGATTAGTAATTGGTGTTTGTCCTGGTCCGATTACTAACCTAATATTTAGTAATTAGGTTGTTCTTGTGCATTCTATTATTAATTTTGGGATACTCTCTCGGCCAACCCTCTGTTTGTTGTGTTTTTAATGTGTAGTTATGTTTGTTGTGAATTAAACGTGCATTGATATGAAAATCTGAATCAATTGTATTTTTATTTTATTTTTTGTGAGATATTAGATTGTTGGATTTGGGTACTTGGTTTCAAAATGCAGTGATTACTCCTATGACTAAAATTTGATTTTTTTTTTTTGTTTTTTTGTTATGGCTATGGCTTATACACATCTATCTAATTCTGCACTACAAAAAAAAAAATTCGAATTAATTTGCAAAAAAAAAAAACGAGATTACCAGAACTGAGACCTGAATTCTCGTCCGGTTTGAAAAAAATTTTTTGGTCTTATTGGTGCAAAAATTTGAAAACCAAATTTTTGATCCGGTCCTAGTTTCTTCAAAAACCAGACCGACCTGGACCCCTATTAGGTCCCACTGGGTTTCCATCAATTTTTACTATGCTGCCCGAATTTGATCTGAATATTTTGATTGCATACGACCACAGTTGCCCATGCTTTTCGTCGCACTTCCCTTCGTTAAGGGTTGGAGCTATGCTTCTCGCTCTTGTGGTAAGACTGGGTGAAATGTCGACAGTGAAGTCCTTTCTCACTGTCTCGACAATAGAATGGATGTCTTAGTTAGGGTGAATTTTGAACCTGTCCAGGTAATGCTTAGCCACCCATTTTGCTGAAACGTGTAGATCCTCAACTTTCTTCGAACAGTTGTGAGAGTCGATCAAACTCCGTATTTGAAACGTATGCTCTTCTTGCATTCTCGAAGCATGCACTCGCCACCCACATCCATTTTCACACACAGCCGTCAGTCGGCTCTTTTTCACTTATTGTGAATTTTATACCATAACCATTTTTCAAAGAATATATACGTATTTCTTCTTTAATTTCTTCTAAAGAAGCATATTTTCTACAAAAAAAATCTCATACCGATTTGTTCTCTTGCCGGTCTATTTTCTACCTCCTCGTCATCCGAGCCGACTGGTGTTCGAAGCTCATCGTCTAGAGCTTTGGAGGTCGAATACGCAAATAATTCTTCATTTTCATTTGCATGATCGAATGATCGTAGATCATCATATGCAGGCGTACTGTCCGAATACCAATCCATTTCGGCATCACCAGTTGATCTCCCGTCTAAATCAACCAATCTACTTGAATCGGAATCTATCGTTGTTGCTAATATAGAGAAAAATATTAAAATAAATTAATAAAGTATAATGTCCATATTTTTGCGTAAAACGTAATATTAACAAAAAAACATAAATTAATTAAAATAAAAAAACAACTAATATGTAGAAATTTATTATAATATTCTTATGTCAATACAATAAAAAATTACAAAAATAAAAATTATATAATTGATAAAAACGAAATAAAATATAAAAATAAAAATAAAACGAAATTAATTAAATCAAAAAATTAAATCGTTGAAAGTACTGATCAGGATAATTCTCAGGAAAGATTGCTCTTGACAATCTCCTGAGACAGAATTTCCTTTCCAAATAAGTTCCCAGGAAAGGTTGGAGGGTGACTAATAGTCCACTTAAATTTGAGTCTCCTAGACAAAACTTACTTACACAGTACAATCACATCGCTTAATAAGTAGTACGAGAAACGATAAAAGATAGGATTCAATTAACTACAATATGATAGATAAAATTAAAAAAAAAAAAAAAACATACTTCATACCGAGTTCGTGAATGCGGAGAAATATCGTCGGAGAGAGTAAAAAGTTGTCACTTATATAAAGAAAAATATTAAAATATTAACAAATACAAAAAATTAAATTGTCAATATGATTTTAAATTTATTAAAGTAAATTATTCTGGAAAATACAAAACTCGTAACAAAGTCATGAGTTTTGCCGGTTTAACAGTGGAGGCCAGCCAGTTCAGTTGAACTGGTCGGCCTCCACTTGATTTTTTTTGTCGTTTTGCAATTAAAATTAGAGACCACTCTGAGTGTACGGACCAAAAGTGTAGCACCCAGCCTTTTGGCTATAATTATTTCTCGAATCACTTTGCGGGATTAATTTAATATTAATACAATATGTGTTGTGTTGGGAACCAAACAAATGTGTAACTAAACAAAATACTAAGTTTGAAATGCATGGAAGGGCAAATTGGAGAGAAATTAAGGTTGGTGAGAGATAGCCAATGGATAGCTGACACTTGGCAGCTTGTTGAAGAAGCTAAGTCCTTTCTCCTACGTGAAATCTGCATTTCACTTCTCTGCTTCTTCTCTTCCCTCTTTGCTTTCTCTCTTCCAGGCGACTGAAACCAAAGTACCAAACCTTGTTTCTCCTGCATTCTTCTGTTTCCTTCAGCAAAAGGTAAGCATCTACTCATGCTAACAAGTTTGGACAAGTTTAATGTGGGTTTTTACCGAAGTTTAGGGTTATGGTATTTAGAGAAAAACTCACTGTCTTTGGATGAAAACGCGTTGGTGTGTTTTCTAAAGATTTGAAACGTGTTGCTGCTGATTCTTCTAACTTGTTAGTTAGCATTTGCAGCATTGTTTATTTCTCTACGTGCTTGTTACAGATCTTGCATTTCCGAGACTTTCCAGCCAACTGAATCGCGGATAACAGGTAAGTTCATAACCGTAGGTTGGCCCTTAAGGCCCTACATCACGGAGGTACTAGGTGTTTCATTTCTGTCGGGTTGTTTTGGGTAGAAACGTTATAGTTTATGTTCTGAGTTGTCTGTGTTCTGTGTTCTGCTTCACAGTATGTTCTGTTATTTCTGTTGCCTGCTATTGTAAGTTCAGGCACTGAAAATATTCATGCATACACGTTTTCACCGAAAGTTCATGCAAAACCGATTTCTGTACACTGTTTGAAACTAAACAAGATAAAATCTGACTGAAATGTATCGGTTAAGTATGGGACGGGGACTGGCCCCCAGATCTATTTCTGTACTGTACCGTATAACTGTTGTGCCTGATAGTGCACCCACTGTTTGCCAATTCCCCTATAAGCCCCACTTATACTCCACTGCCACTGAAACGTAATGTACTGTTACTGTCACTGAATTTCTGAAAAAACTGCATGCATAGCATATGCATCACTGCATTTTATATGTTCTTACTGAGCTTTAGGCTCATAGATGAACTCTCTGATGTAGGTACTGAACCCGAAAATGAGGACTTTTTGCCTCAGTCTGATGACTAGGTGGCTGGTGGCTCGAGCTCTTGGGGGTGGCTGCTGCAGTCAGACATATTTCTGTCCCGAGGTTTAAGTTTTTTTTTTAAAGTGATGTACAAGTCTGTGAAACTTTACTGAGATTCTGTTGTTTTGTTTTTAAACTTCAGCTCTCGTTCTGTGTTTTTTTTTTAAAAACTTCTATTTTGGGAAATTCTGTAATTATATGTTAAGTTCTGTACTGTCTCTGAGATTTTAAAACAATGTATAGATTCGGTGTCAATGTTTAAAACCGCTGTATTTGACAGTTAAGTTTATATTCTAAAGTATTCTGGAATTGTTTGGGATATTTTCTGTTAATCTGTGCATGGATGATTTCTGGTTTTGGAACTATCCATGCAATTTGTTTCTTTAAATCTGTCAATTGTAAAGTATGTTTTACAATCTTGTTTAAAATCGGGTATTGAAAGTCTACAATTTTCATGCCTTCTATTGTGCTGTATTTGACAGTTGGATTATGTTCTGAAGTATTCTGAAATAGTTTGGAATATTTCCTGTTAGTCTATGCATGGATGGCTTCTGGTTTTAGAGTTATCCATGCAGCTGGATTTTTCTTAAGTTACTGTCGTGTTTTCAGACATGTTCAAAATCATGTGTTTTTAATCGTTTTTTAGGTTTAAAACTATGTCTTCCGATTGCACTGTTCACATCCACCGATTTCTTTGTTCACCTTGTTGTAGTTTACATCCACCGATCACTGTTCACTTTTGTCTTATTATATCCACTGATTGCACTGTTCACATCCACCGATTGCACTGTTCACATCCACCGATTTCTTTGTTCACCTTGTTGTAGTTTACATCCACCGATCACTGTTCACTTTTGTCTTATTATATCCACCAATTGCACTGTTCACATCCACCGATTTCTTTGTTCACCTTGTTGTAGTTTACATCCACCGATTACTGTTCACTTTTGTCTTATTATATCCACCGATTGCACTGTTCACATCCACCGATTACACTGTTCACATCCACCGATTTCTTTGTTCTCCTTGTTATAGTTTACATCCACCGATTGCACTGTTTCATTTCTCCTTGCTTCCAATCTTCCTGTTCTTCCTGCTCTCCTTCTGCCATTCATTCTGTAGTCTAGTTTTTAACTGTTTCTTTTTCTTTGTTTTGATTCAAAATCTTAAAAATGTTTTCCTTCTCTGTTAAGCTTTAAGGTTTTACTCTTAAAAGTTCAGTCTGTTTTCTGTTTGCATATAAAAAAAAATATAGTCCCTGTTTTGAAATGTCCCAGAGTGATGGCTCCCCATCCCCGACCGGGTCGGGGGTCGTCACAAAAAGGTTTAAATTGATTATTTTCGAAACTTCGAGGTTAAATAGATGTATAGTAAATTTTAAGGTTTTTTTAAAAAAAAATCTAAACAAACCCTAATTAAAAAGTATAGTGAATATCTATTTGTAGTTTTTAATTCATTATTTTTATAATAACAGCAATTACTTTTTAATTAGGTTTGCTTAGAAATAATTATAAATTGTTTTAACAACTCGTAGAATACTGGTTTATTAAGAGTATATTTAAGAGTGTTGATTATTTTCGTATTTATAAACAATTTTTTTTAAAATCATGATAATTTAATAATACTTTTAATTGGAATTGTCAAATCATATGAGTGTATTTCAATGGAAATGTCAATTTGGTCCACCTGGCAGTCTTTTCCCAAATTCATTTCTACAGCGGAAATCCAAAAATAGTTTTCAAAAGCTCATTTCACTAATTTAAAAATGTCTTCCAAAGTCTTCTTCCCTTCAATCTATCTTACGACAAAGAAAATTAGAGGAAGCCTACTCCCGATATTCATTGAAACATCACACAACAACGAGTAGCGAAATGTCGATTGAGTCAGCCGGCCAAACCAGGCTGGCCCGATGCCAAATGTCCCAGTCGAGCCCAACTCAACTTGCTGGAATTTGAGAGGCCCACCGTTCGTTTGACGGGCTGCCTCTCCCCCTTAGAACCACACCCGTGTCAAGTCTGGTCCTAATATTTTTTTCGAATTTTAGCAACTCAACACCAAGCAACAAGAGGGAGAAATAATCAATCACGTGCCATTAATTTATCAATTATATATTTAGATGTAATAAAACATTTAATGCTAGAATTAATATAGAATCAAGAGATGAGATAATTATTCAAGTGGTTGTATGACATAGAACAATAATTAATTTAAAAAAGGCATCCTAGGGCCAAGGTCCCAGGTCCCAGGTCCCATATATGATAATGATGATGAATCCACCACCAAACAAACACATTATGATTTGTACTTTATTCACCACCGACCGTGACCATTTCAAAAGTAATTTCCGTTTTATTTGGTGGAAAGGAGGAAAAAGATTCAGTGATTCTGCAATGCTATCGATTATTCAGGTAGTGGACATTAAATTATTGTTCTTTTAAACAATCGATCAATTTTTCTGTTAAATCCAAAACATTAATATTATTTTTTTCATTTCATTGCCTATTTTAACTCAATAGTTAAAATGATTTTAATAAATATATTCAACTCTTCACTAATTAGAGATCAATGATATGAGAACTCCTAACTCCATCACAAAAATTAACTCAAGAGTAGAAGTCTATACCAAATATATATGCTATTCCAAACTACCCTCTAGAAATGATTGGGATTCACATCATTAAAACAGCTGACTAAATAAAAAAATGACGTGTGTGTCAATGCTGCATGCAAACTGAAATCATATCACTAAAAAGTTGAGAACATATATTATTTGTATTAATTATTCTTTTCTCAAAACCTACAAAATAAATACTTCTAAAGAGTGGAATGGCCTACAGTCTAAAAAATGCAATAAATGAGAAAGGGACTCGAAAACCAGGGGTAATGCTCTAACGAGAGATTCATTAATGGATACAATTAACCTAACTAATAAAAATAAATAATTAACTACAACAATTAACTAAAGCTGATCTTAGAAAAACCCTATAGCTAAAGCTGATCTTAGGCCGTATAACAGTCATCGTCTTAAAAAGACCAATTGGTTGAACCCTAATTTTCTGTCAGTTTATATAAAATTAAAACAATGGAGTTTTGGAATGGAACTACTATCATCATATTCAAATAATAATTAAAAAAACATTGTACGATAAAGAAATCAATCTTCACTGATTTTCATTGTCCATTCCTTTACCTAAAAAAATGCAGCAGTGTTCATAGGCAATTGGTGAAAGCTAAACGACAAAGTATATAAAGTCACTCAATCCTTTTTCCAAGGGGCCACTACACCAGACGCAGACGAAGACGAAGTCTTTATTATAGGAGACATGGTCAAACAGAATAATTGGTGTGTTGTTCGGCTCTTTTACTACTTTCAGGTTTTGAGGTTGTTCAGGTTATTCCGAGAGGTGGAGGCATGAAGAAAGATGCACGGAAAATTATGTTTTTGTTTACTGGTTTTTCATTTTTAGCTCTGATGCTGAGTGCAGAAAGTTTGACAATAAAGCCTGAATGTCAAGATAGTTGTGGAAGAGTTCAGATTCCGTACCCGTTTGGAATCGGCCCTGGTTGCTACCTGAGAAAAGGATTTGCCGTTTCTTGCAACAAATCAGGAAATGATCCTGCACCGAAGCCTTTCTTGACCAGCGTGAATATGGAAATTCTTGAAATATCCGCCGATCAAAGTAGTTTCCGAGTCAACTATCCTGTGGTTTTCTCCAATTGCGGGAAGAAGAACAACAGTGAAACAGTCATGGACCTCACTTCCACCCCCTTTTCAATATCGGACCAAGAGAATCAGTTCACCGCCATGGGATGCGACAATCTGGCTCTTCTCAAAGACCAAAACACAATCTATGGCGGTTGCCTCTCCATTTGTCTGGAGGTCGTGGGACTCGATGCTTCGACGAAAAACGAAACGAATCTCAGAAGCTGCAACGGCATAAACTGCTGCCAAACTTCGATTCCACCGTTCCTGAATAGAATCGGTGTGTCGATGCAGAGCACAAATGCGACAAGAGAAAAGCTCGATTCGAAATGCAGGTATTCTTTCATGGCGGAAAAGGCATGGTTCAACCCAAACAACGTCGATCTGTTCGTCAACAACACTGATTTCGTTCCTGCGATCCTTCTTTGGGGAGTGGGAGACGATAATTGCACAGGTGGAGAGAACGACACTCTGATTTGCGGAAGAAACGCTGGATGTTCGTCGGTGGTAGGAGTTTATGGAGGCGTCTGTAAATGTAAAGATGGATACGAGGGGAATCCTTACTTACCTCGCGGGTGCCAAGGTAAATTCTCTGCTCTAATTTTTTTTTTTTTTTTTTTTTTGGTTATTACTTATTTGATTACGAAAGTAAGAGTTAAATTTGAAATACTTGCTAATAGGAGTGGGCATGGTCCGGTCTGGTCCGGTCTTGAGCCGGAATTGGACCGGACCATGGAATTCGGGAATTTTATCCTGAATCCCAGTACCGGACCGTGCAAGGATCGGGACCAGACCGAACCAGACCAAAAAATTCGGTCCGGTCCTGGTCCTGGTCCGGTCCCGGTTTCTCCCATTGTAATGCTGAATATTAAAAAAAATAAAAATAAAAAAACAAAAAATTCTGAAATTGCATGTAAATTTTTCCAATAAAATCAGCATACATATTTTTACTTGTACTCTTAATCGAAAGAATAAAAAATGAAAGTAACGTATATTAAACTAACAAATTAAATATAACAAATTAAATTTAATAATCTATGCTTAAAATAAAATCTCATAAGATAAACTAAATTCAACATCTAAAATATATCAAACTATCATAACATAAAAACTATTGGGTTCTTGGTCCAGTCCGGTCTTTTGGGAATTTCGGACTATGGACCGTGGACCGGACCATTGCTCATGGGATTTTTGCTTTGAGGACCAGTCCCGGACCAAGAACAGTCAAGGACCACCCAAAATTGGACCAACACTTGCGGTCCGGTCCAGTTCTCGGTCCGCGGTCCGGTCTTGCCCACCCCTACTTGCTAAACTAAAAATTATAACAATTAAAACTTTAAACTATCCAAAATATAATAAATCAAAATCTAGTTGGGGACTGATTATCACTTATTTTGAATTTACACAGAGAACAAGGGGATAATCACCCCCCGTTCTGTCCAGTATTTACGTGACACTAGACATATTGGGTCGGAGGTTGATGTAGGGGTAGAGACAACTGTTCAACGTGCACCACACGTGATTCGAGAACAGAGTGTCCCTACCCCCGAACAGTCTCCGTTCACAGATCCTTTGAGATGGTCCTCACTAAATGCTTTAATTAATTTATCAATAAAAATAAAGCTAGAGAATATAATTGATGATAATAATATTTACTTTTTAATTATACACTCTAACATTACTGTGTCGTGTGGCGATCAATCATTTGTCTGACTAATATTTTATTTTAATCATTTATAATTTATCTTAATTATTATATTAATTAATGAGTTATACGTAAGCGTCATGTCAAAAAATAATATTAACATCTGAAATTAACATTACCCTAAGAAGATATATAGAGACCCAAATAACATTTTGCTAGTCATCTCAATAACATTGAATCCCGATATTTTGGTACGAGTAAAATTAAAATCCCGGCTGATTCCCTCCTCCATACTTATCAAGCAAGTTATACGATAGGAATATCTATAATATCGAGCATGATATTATGTATCGTATTTCCATTAATCTCGATATAATTTGCAAGAAGAATTGTTGATATTTTTCAAGAAGTGTTGAATTAATTTGTTACGTGTTTTCAGATATAAATTACTGCAGCCCAGAGAAGAACCCTTGCTTCCAATCGATCTGCCAATCAAATCTATCTGGCCCAACTTGCATTCCTTGTCCCGACCGCTACACCTTCTCCGACAACAACTGCTATCCTCCCGGCCAACAACACGCAGTAATCATCATAGGTATTTCCTTTATTTACACGCATTAATCTAGACATATGTATATATGGTAGGGCTGGACACGGGCAGGTTCGATACGGTTCTGCCCTAGAATCAAACCGAATTGTGACCCAATTTATCGCAATGGAAGGAACCAATCAAACTATTAGTTATTCTTGGATTTTGGTTGATTTTTTCAAGTTTTGAGTCGGGTTGTTAGTTATTTTCGGATTCTTGGTTAACTACATTTAGGTTGGATTTTTGACTTACGATTTAATTCAGTTCTTGATGATTTTGACCTACAACCGTGATTTGAACCATGACTAAGGTTCCACTCCATCCAAAACCAAATGCGGTTTCTTTAAGGATGGGAACCAAATCGAACCGCTAGATCCGGTATGAACTGTAGTTCGATTCGGTTTGTGCCCACCCAGGTATACCCTATCAAACTTACATGACGTTTATGCATTGGAAGAGCATGGATAATAGATTATAATTGAAGAAAGTCATCTTTCACAATCAAGATTTCTTGACGCCTTGTTTGGGTCTGTGCAGGTTGCAGTGTTGGATTTGGGGGGATATTTCTTGTGATATTTTCATGGTGGTTGTTCAGACTACTGCAAAGAAGAAGAAGGAAGAAACAAAAAGAGATGTTCTTCAAAAGAAATGGAGGTTTATTGCTTCAACAACTCTCTGCAACCGAGACCGGCATCAAAAAATCGAGAATGTTTTCCGCAGAAGAGCTTATGAAGGCCACAGATCAATACAACGAGAATCGAATTCTAGGGAAAGGAGGCCAAGGCACCGTCTTCAAAGGGATGATGACGGACGGACAGATTGTCGCCGTTAAAAAGTCGAAGATCGAAAACAACAGCCTCCTCGAGCAGTTCATCAACGAGGTTGTCATCTTGTCTCAAATCAACCATAGGAATGTCGTCAAGCTCCTAGGGTTTTGTTTGGAAAGCGAAGTTCCTCTTCTTGTCTACGAGTTCATTCAAAATGGAACTCTATTCCAGCATTTGCACGAGCCCAACGAGGACTTCCCATTTACATGGAACATGCGACTGAGAATCGCGGTCGAGATTGCATCCGCTCTTTCCTACCTCCACTCGGCCGCCTCAATCCCGATATATCACCGAGATATCAAGTCGACCAACATTCTCCTAGACGAAAAATACGTCGCGAAAGTTTCCGATTTCGGAGCGTCGAAATCTTTCGCGGTTGATCAAACCCACATGACGACTAAAGTACAAGGAACTTTCGGGTATCTAGACCCCGAATACTTCCAATCAAATCAGTTCACAGAAAAGAGCGACGTATACAGCTTCGGCGTTGTTTTGACAGAGCTTCTAACGGGGCAGAAGCCGATATCGTCGACGAGATCGGTAGAAGAAAAGAACTTAACTGCAATGTTCCTAAGACTCATGAAGGAGGATCGTCTTAAGGAGATTCTCGATCCGAGAATATCGAAAGATGGGAAGGAAGAAGCGATGTTGTCGGTCGGGAAGCTTGCGAAAAGGTGTCTGAATTTGAACGGGAAGAAGAGACCGACGATGAAAGAAGTTGCAGTCGAGTTGGAAATGATTAGATCTCAAATTACAGTTGTTGAAAGAGAAGAAAATGGTGACCGGATTGAGGATGAAGACGAATATGGTGTGGTTGAAATAGCCATGGATGCAGCAAGCAAGGAAGCTGGGGCAACCTCCATTTCAGCACATTCTGATTCACACCCATTACTGTTCAGTGACTGAAGCATTATTAGTGGTTTGGATTTTTTTTTTTTTTTTTTTAATTTTATCTTATTATTGTCATGCTTGAAAATATGTTAAATTAATGAATAATGTAAATTTTATTTTATAATTTTTTTTAATTGATACAATTAATTTAATAAATTACAAACCGTTAAAATAAATCATTAATTACAATAATTAATGATTAACATGTCATGAAAATTGAAAATAAAATAAATGTACACTTATATTGGTTGAGTCTATTATCTCTAAACCATCATTTATCTCTCTATAACTTATATATGGGTTACGATCTAATAATATTACACTTATTATTTTATTATGTAATTTAAATATATTTGATGATTTGTCAATCAATATTGAATGTAATTAATTTAATAAATTAATTATTTATAATTTATTTTATTAATTATATCTTAATTGCACTCATGGTTTGAGATGTAAATAATTAATTTTAAAAATATATTTTAAGCAAAGTGATTTGTGCTTCATTCTAACAGCCATGAAGGATGGTCCCTGTAAGCTTAATTGGACCTCAAAAACCTCCATTGTTGACAGAGCTTCTAAACCGTAGACAATACAATATACCTTCCAAACTATACGTTATATTTTGAAGAACATAACTGTGGGAATGGGAATTCCTTACTTTCTCTCGGATTGAGTCGTAGCGAATTATAATACATCCTTCGCTTTAGTCGCTGATTGTGCTGGTCCGCTGTTGCTGAATTATACATGTTCAGTTTAACCGAAAGCTAAAATGGGGTTTTACAGTGGTTGTGGACGGGTCTGGACGACGAAGATATCTTTGCCGACGACACATCCTTCGACGTCCTGGGCACAACCAAACTTCTGTTCGAGAAAAAAACCGACCGCCGACAGACGCTGACCAAGTTGATGGCGAAAGATGGGATCAACAGTCAAAGGTTTCTTACTGTAATCAACCGTCAACGGGATCACTTCACCATCCGCGGGACCTGATCCTAAAACCACCAGTTCCTCACTGAAGTTTGCAAATGCTAGGGTTCGAACGAGGCCGTCAAATTTCCCAGATGAAAAACGCCAGGGCGTTCCACGAGTGCCGGAAGCCAGAGTTTCGCCAAGTCCGGAAGCAATCTCGGCCTCGACGGATTTGTTGTCTCGGTCGGTTGGGCTGAGAGTGTGTAACACAAAGGATAAGTCCGGTGAGAGCATTTCTTGAACCAGAACTGCCATTGAAGCTTCATTTTGAGGTACTCCGGATGCTCGGCGACTCAGAACCGCTCTACGAGTATATAACGAAGCCCATACATGACTAACGGCATTTCCAAACACTACCGGATTTGAAGGACTGACATTAGGAATCGATTCGTAAAGTCCAGCTGCAGACATTCCAGCCAGATCTTCGACATTAGCACTAGATCGAACGATTAACCGTGCTTTGCCGGAAAATATTCTCCCTAAGCTATCGATGATCTGCTTTGGAACCTGGAGAGATGATATCAGTTCCTGGAGGTTGGAGCAGAGTTTATCGAGCTCACCGCCTTCGAGCTTGGCCATTTCTACCTGGTCCATTAAAGACTTGAAAGATTGATTCGCTCTGCTCTACCGCCATTTCCATGGAGCCAAATGGAATCACTGCTCCTTTAGGGACACCAAATGATGCCGGGACCCCATGTTCGCTATAAACTGCAATCACATCAGACATTAGCATAAGAAAGAATTCAACTGCGTTGATAGCAAGAATTAAGCCTCCTTAGCTAGGATCACCATCAAAATAATCGCATATTTGTCACTTTATCTTCTCTCACTATTTTCCCATAGAAACAACTATTGATAGAACGATTTTAACGATTTTTAGAGAGAAACAAATTGAAAAACTAGATGCAAAATGCGATTTTAGCGACTTGTTTTTCTCTGAAGATCACGCGACAAAAAAACCTGATTTCTTTAATGGTAACCCTGATGTCACCGACTTAATTGCTAACGCTCCCAAATTAAGATGATTATTTGCTTAAAAAAAGTGTCAATATCTAATTAATTTGAAAACTACTCTAACAGTAAGGAAAATATTGGCTTTCAGGATTACTTTTTTCGGAAAGGTGCTGACAAGTGCTGCCAAAGATGCCAAACGACTACAAGCAGCAGCCTTGGCTCCGGAAATCTGGGCATCTGCATCTGCAAGTAACATGACACCTCCAGCAGGAACGCCCTTGACAGAGATCTTGAAATAACAAAAATTCAATAAAAATATTAAAACGCTAAAAATCATAATCACATAATCATAAAAATATGTTTTGAAATGACACATAAATCTCTAAAACTAAACAATTCAATGCAAATAGAATCATCCATCCATTTTTGCCTTATTTTTGCAACAACTTACTCGGGTCGTCTTCCTATGTATGGATGAGAGAGAGAGAGAGAGAGAGAAAAATGACCTAATTCATATGACCTGAAATAAAATTTACCTGACCGGAGTAAGGAGCTTTAACAGATGATCGGAGAGGATCAACCAGCCCGGAAGACTCGATTCCAGATGAATTAGCAGCTGAAAGATTTGTTGCAGAATTATCAGTGTTCTTATCGGATAACGAAACCAAATTAACAGCCGTCCAGGACGCTTCCAACCTGCATAAACTCCAAAGGTAGGACCCATTTCAATATGAAAGAGAGCTCAATAGTGAGGCTAGTTTTTCAAAACAAAATCACAGAGAAAACGGGTAAATGACCTCACAAATTGTCCGCTAAGTTTCTTAATATCAGCAACTCTGTCATCGTCTTCATAAGTCACAAAATCAACTTTCTCCTGTACAACCCATTGAGATCATTATTCTTCAAAATTATAAACAAATATTAAATTCATTTAAAAAAAAAAGAACTTGCTTGTCTAGCCCGAACACCCAGATGAGATAAGTGAGGGAGCTCTTGTAGAAGTACAATGCCCACTATGTTACTTCCAGCAGCTGTTACCTGTTGAACTGCTTCTAAGATAAGAAACAAACTTTGTATTGAAAAACTATAATGTAGGAAAATTACAGCCCAGCAACTTGCTTTTGTTGCGTAGCGCAACCGAATAACACGAAGAATAACCACAAATCTAGCAACAATGCTAAAAGATTCAGAAATAAACCCTAAATCTAACCACGAATCTGGACAATACCATAGACCTGGAACCCTAAAATCTCTCTAAACAAGACGCAACAACAATATTCACAACGATAATTCATGCTCTCCACTTTTCTCCCTATATAGTCAAGCAACCTCCCTCACAACAATAACTAACTCTGCCACATCACCCTTTTAAGTTCCTAATCTACCCTCACTTCTTCTGGTATTATTTCATTCTCAACAGCTTTGTCCCTCCAACTGAAAAGTGCAAACAACAATCTAAACTGTTTACTAGTAGTACATGTTGATTTTGCAACAGCTAACCTAAGATTATCCCACAAAGCACCACACTGTCACAACATGTCCGAAAAAAGATCAACATTAGGACTTCATCAATTCTTAGAGAATGTCTAAGATGCTAAAATTCTATTTGAAAACGTATAATTGTTTAAACGCATCGCACAATTTCCAGCTATTTCAACGGAATTAAAAATAAGTAAAACCTCCTCATCTCCATCAGCTTTGTCAACCATGAGTATGATAGGTCCTTCAGATGCTGGTAGAGACCCAGGGATAATGCTCTCCACCTGAAAACAAAAGTACAATTATTTACAAATATAAGAAGGATATAGATTATACAAAGAGATAAATTAAAAATAAATGCAACAATTGATTCATGTTGTAGCGTGTAGGCCGTGGAAGTTTAATCAAGGAAACTTCTGCTCCAAATTGTACTGCTCGGCGTTTGCTTGAGTTTATCTAGATAAGGGATCTCTTTTCTTCAATATGGTTTAACAGACAATTTAAAAATCAAATGTAAAATAAAAGAATAAAGTACAAATTAAATCATGAAATTTGAAGATCTGTTCAACTTAAATCCTAAATTTTACCTGTGAACAAAACGAATCTCGAATTTGTTCAACTTAAACGCTGAACTTTTTTCCTTTAAATAAAAATGAATTTCGAACTTTGCACCGCGAACAAATTACACCCTACTTAGTTTTGCTCTGAACGTAACCAAACCAAACCGCCAACAAGCCCTTGACCTCCTATTCTCTATTATATTAGTTAAGGGGGCAATAAACTTTAATTGTAAAAAGGTAGGAAGATCGGGATGTTATAATATTTATAATTTTAAAAATTACAAAAAACAAACAAAACCAGGCTTATACCAACTAAAACTGAGCCCAAACCAACTCCAACCAAGTCCAAACCAAAAAAATGTAAAACCAAAACCAGATCGAGCAATTCAAGATTAATTTTATTTACAGAACACATGTTCATTTTGTTCAAAAAAATTCAAGATTTAAGTTGAACGAATTGCAAAGTTCGAAATTCATTTTGTTAAAAATAAAAATTAAGATTTAAGATGAACATACCACCAAATTTTAGGGTTTAATTTGTACTTTACCTAAAAAAAAATATCAAGAGCACGAGGAACAATGCATAAAAGCATTTAAAAATAAGCAGCCCAACATCACTTTTTAATCCAAGACAATGAGCTTAAATAACAGTAAAGTTTCAACTAATAATCTCCATTGAAATTATGAAACTAATTGAGAATCTACTCAGAAAATTCACACTTATGTAAGAACATATATCAATATTTATTATTTATGGTTATTTGTTTTTCTTAGAACATTTTAAAAATGAAGGTTTCCATAATTATTTGATCTTTTGATTTCTGAAATATATGTTTATTTCTATCCTATGATCTCACTTCATGTTCTGCATTAGTTTGATATCGATTTTGGCAATTTATACACCTGTATTAGGATTCCCGAAGCCAGTCCTGGTACAAGAATGTCCCAACCCTGAGAACCAAGGGAAATTCTGACTGCTTTCAACAGAACAGTGCAAAGTTTGGAGACCTGAAAAATTACACTGCAGATAATGTGCCATTAAAAGTTAGCAAAAATGCTTCTCATGAAACAAATCAAACCCAAAAAGAGCTGAAAAATTTTATATACTTCCAACAAATTTGATTTACCTTGCCCGAATTTCAGCCTCTGCATAAGTTCTTACACTGTTCTCAGGGATACCTAAAGCCTTACCTAGCGTCTGCAACAGGAATAAAAGAATGGAAAGCAAAAATTTTAAGTTCTTTACACAATGTGCTAAAATATATCTTTCAAAATGATTCAATGCCTATCAGATAATAGTCCAAGAAATTTACAAAAGTTACACAAAACTAGTATTTTCAATTTCTTACTGGAGATAAATATATTATTTTTTTCATAAGGATGTGTATTAAGAAAAAAAATTATAAAACAAGAGAACGAAAGAACTGCTCCCAAAAACGAAACAGATTGACACACAAAATATGTTGTTTGTTAAATCATCATTAGTTTTAAAAGCTTCATCTCTTAGAGTAATGTGAATTTATCCTAAAAAAATCTTTATTGACATTCCTCTCTAGTGTAAGCCTAAATTTAATCCCCTAAAAAATTTAATAATTCAATATTTAAGAAGTAATAAAGAAACAAATTGGAACTGAAAGCTTCCTCTAACCAATGCTTAGGGCCACTAAACTCAAAACCTTAAACTCTTGGACAAGATCTCCTTAAGAAGTCTCACATTACTGAAACCTCAAATACTTAGTTCAAGAAGACTCAATTGCAACTCGCATGCAATCTAATTCAACACAATATTCCACAATTTCTTTTGACAAAATAGGATATTACCTGGACTTTCTCAGGGAATATTTGAAGAAGAGCTTCAGAGTATACTTCAGTTAGTCTTCTAGCTCTATCAAGAGTTGCCTTGAGCCTCAATGCCCAGATTCTCTTCCCATCTTCACTTCCTTGAACCAGAAAAATGTGGATGGTCGTTAAACTTCAAATATCATCTAATGCTTTTAACTTCAAATTTCATCTGATCCTTTTAACTTAAAATGAACAAGAACAGAATTGCCAATTCTGATCATGGCAAAAGTCTTACTCCTTGACCTCATCAGTTGCTCATTCTTTGATAGCTCTCTGATCTCACTGGCAGGATACCATCTCCAACAAGATTAAAAGCACATTATTTTTAAAATCTCTTATTTGATATTTACCTTAAAAAAAATGAGTTCTTGCATTTCATTTATAGAAACAGTTTTTATTTTTTGTTTCCTAACCTTTTTAGTAGTCATTTTATATCATTTTTTCCATAAAAAAGGGAGGCAAAATATCCTATTCCCAAAAATAAACCCAGCTTTGATGTGTTTTTCAATGGGCGTTGAAGAGGTCATCTACAACTTTAATGCAATTTGTCGTGTCACTACCTTCACTTTCAGAGAGACCTCTGTCCTTCCAAGCAAAAAGCTCATTCTTAATAGCTGTACACTCTTCTGGCTTCCAACCAGAAATCAGCAACTGATTAATGCCAATGATAAGGACAGCAAGAGGATCATTCCAAGAGCTTACGCTTTCCGATTCTACATTTCCTGCAAGCCAGTTAGCCCCTCCCCTTGCTTCAAGTATATTGAGGAACCTATTCCATAAATAGCAGTCAACAATATAAACCTCTAAAAAAATCTGCAAATAGAAAAATATGAAATAACATAAATAGTTAACTGCCATAGCAAGGTACCTTTCAAGGGATTTCAAGTTTTGAACTAAAAAAATTGTGAGCTTATCAATCAACAAAATGTAGAGCGTTAAAAAAAAAATCCTATGTTTTTCAGAACAAAAAAATCTATCTAGTAGACTGCAACTTTTGGTGATTTAGAAAAAAAAGTCAATCCCATGTACTTTTGGAACAATTTGAGATGATAAACAGTTTTTTTGGTTATACACACAAGAGTATAAAATTGTATATGAATGCCAATCTAGAACACTAAATAGCCCTATAGGAAAAGTGAAAACACAAATCAGTTATAAAATTGGCCACTCAACAAATAAAAGCAGGATCAAATAGCAACGTTAGAATAGAATCGTAACATACATAAATCAATCTTACTCTCAATATTCTTCAGAGATACAATCTATCAATAATCACATTAATGCACAAAATGATCACATTAATGCACAAGAGCAGTAAATAAAAATAAAAATATCGCTGCTAAGCTACATCAATAATCTTATAACTTTTAAATTTTAAAACTTCTTATAAAAAAATAGGGAAAAGTACCATTTAGACTCCAACGTATGGGGTCAGTGACCATTTGGTACCTAACGTTTTTTTTGTACCAAATCAAACCATAACGTATAAAACGTTTGCAATTTAAACCCTACCGTCAATTTTTCAATTAAATTTAATAAATTTTTTTCAAAATTCCTAAACTACCCTCTCTCTCTCTCTCACGACACAACCGGAACTATACTCAACGAGCTCGGAAACTCCATTAACTTGACTATTTTGATAATGGCCGAGACTCGAATTTCTGGTTCTTTACCAGCTTCACTGGGTTGACTCAGAAAACTTCAAATTTTGTCCATTTACACAACCATGATCTCCAGTGAGATTCCAGCGGAAATAGGTAACTGTTCTGAGCTCGTAAACTTGTTTTTTTACGAAAACAGCTTCTCTGGTTCACTCCTGCCATCGATGGGCAAGCTCCAGTAGCTGGGAGCACTGTTTTTGTGGTAGAATAATCTTGTTGGGTCGATTCCTGAAGAGATTCGTAACTGTATAAAGTTGAGAAAGGTTGAGCTTGAAGAGTTTATGATCAGCGGTAACAATGTTTGCGGGACGATTCCTTCAAACTTATCAAATGCCACGAAGCTCTTACAGTTGCAACTTGATAAAAATCTGATTTCTGGTTTGATTCCACCGCAGCTGGAAATGTTAACGAAGCTAACAGTGTTCGACGCTTGACAAAACCAGCTAGAAGGAAGTATTCCTTCAACTTTGGGCGATTTGAAAAGTCCCCAAGCGCCTGATCTTTCCCAAAATTCACTCACTGGAGTCATTCCTCCGGGATTATTTAAGCTCCAGAATCTCATGAAGCCACTTTTGATTTCCAACGATATTTCGGGAAGAGATCACTTCTTCTGCAAAGAGATCAGAGTTGATTCGATTGCATCTGTAACACTAAAAAGACGAACCCATCGCAGCCATAGATGAAGTCGGTGACGGTGACAGCACTTTTTGAACGGCGGCGACCTCTGTTCAGGGATCTGGGTTTGACCTCTGTTCAGGGTCTGGTCTTCGGCCTCTGTTCAGAGAGAGAGAGAGAGAGAGAGGTAGTTTATGAATTTTGAAAAAAATCTATTAAATTTAATTGAAAAATTGACGGTAGGGTTTAAATTGCAAACGTTTTATACGTTAGGGTTTGATTGGGTACAAAAAAAACGTTAGGTACCAAATGGTCACTGACCCCATACGTTGGAGTCTAAATGGTACTTTTCCCAAAAAAATATCACTGCTAAGCTAACTTTTTAAGTTGGGAACAGTGATTTTAGCATGCTTCATAAACTAATCGTGTCAAAAGAGAAGCTTGAATGCTTGATAGAATTTGTTGAAATTCTTTTAACTTCTCAAAAGTACCGCAATATTGTTTACCTACTCAGAAGAACAAATAAGTAGTACTCAAGCCCAATCTCACAAAGACGCCACTACACACGAAAAAAGAAAAGAAAAAATCAATAGGGTTTAAATATCATATTCAACTGGAAATTCTTGTTGTACCCTGTTATATCCTTCCAATTGGAAAGGCAACTACAAGAACCCAAAATAATGCCATTAACTATATAACCTTTTGACGCATAGCAATCGCAGCATCAGGAGCATCATTTTTTAGACCACTTTCAAGACCTTTAACAACTATTTCTCTCACTGCATTCAAAGATTGCATAATTTTGAACAACAGGTCTATGCCAGCTTTTTCCACAGAATTGTTTGATTCGTCATTGGCATCTAAGCTCTGAAAGTAATAAATGGAATCCTGTTTTGGTCAAAGGACTAAACAGCAAAAAAATAATACAATAGTGTTGTTAACTTTAAATGGTGAGATATTAATTATAATATAAAATGCACATGCACAGTGAATTCTACTCTGACAAGGAAGTACAGAAGAACACAAATTGAGCAAATCAAGCTTGTACTTTATGTATAGTAAAAATCAGTTGCTGAATTATATAACAATCCAAGCAAAAACATGGCTACTTGTGATCAGATTCAAAAGAGAAATCATTTTTTTGACTCTTTCGCCGCATTGTTGTCCATTTTATAAGGAGCACGAGGAAACTAATAGTCACGATATGATTAATTGTGAGTTTACTTGAGCATTTTAAAACAATTCCTTTCTTATTTCAATTGGAATATGAAGGTACACTTGGACATTCAAAGCTTCCTCATTGAAATCTTTAATAGAAATGAAAGATCTAGTAAGCGAAAGTTAATATTAAGACTATGAGTGATGGCTATTTTTTGATCTATCTGACTTATTCGCTTCGATAATAAATAGTCAATTACAAATCTTTGATAAAATATTAATTTCACTATTGTCAAGTGAATTTATTATACGGAGTTTTTAGGATTTATCTTTTTAGTATCATTCTCTATAATTGGAGAGAAATTGCTTTAGATTGAGAGTTTTTTCTTGAAAAGGATTTCTCTCTTCTATTCTTTGTATTTTCTTCTTTATATTTTCTCTTTAACAATATACTTCGTTTTTTATATTTAAAAAAAAAAATCAATTGCTATCTAGCTGAATTGATCAACCAAAAACCCATTACCTTCATTGTAGAGTTGAAGTCAATAAACTTACCCGTGTTCCAATCATGGATAAATTACAATTTTTGCAAGACAAAGATAAGAGATACAGCAACTACAGCTACAATCATTGTTTTTTCTTGTCTCAAGAAAATAAGAACGAGGTAATCACACAAGGAAATTAAGGAGACGTGCTCAATGGACATCTACATTGAATGAGTGAAACTTAACCGAATAGGAAGAACGATGCCTTTTCATTGCACTTCAACTCTCTCCAACCCAGTTTGAACAGCTGAGCTCTACTTAGTTCCAAAATCTTTCTTGGGTCTAGTAGATAGTGTCTTCTAGTAGAAAATATGTACTCAGTTGTGACTTTAGGAACTCCAGAAACCAATCTTATACATTTATAACATCCTTTCAGCCTTGAATTCTACCATAAATGAGAACTGTTCCTGTATTTAGACCCATTTTTTCTTATATTCTCACCCAAACCCATATTTGATCTAAGTAATGATGTTTTTACAAGAAATCTAATTATGGTTCTAGAACAGCAACTTAAGTTTTGGTAAAAAAATGTATTATTATCATGAGTTTTAATGCATTTCCAAAACTGAAAAGCAATCACAAAATGACCACCACATAATTTAAAGTATAAATGCCATCTATAGATAGTAAATGAAAAAAAAAGCAGAAAACCCTACCCGTTTCAAATCCAAAAAACTTGAAAGAGCTGATATACCGCATTCATCCATAGATCCCCGAATTGATTCAAGTTGTTCAGCAAGACTGTAACATAAAAAACAATCAAAACAAGTACTTAAATTGAGGTTTTGAATCTCTATGGTAGAGGTTCTAATGCCAACAATTAGCTAAAGAAAATTACTTAAAATAGAGTTATCCTGGACTCTTAGTTTCAGGAGGAGACAAAAAACCAGAGATGAATATTACAGCCTAAAAAAAGGTTCATCTTTTGAATCACATACAATATATATAAAAAAAAGTTAACAAACTATGAGTACCATTAAACATAAAATATCTGTGCTTCAGATTAATCTGATCATATTTTGCATTAGATGTTTATGTCCTTATGCATCAATTCTGGATCTGATCATGTTTTCTCAAGAAATGAGGTAAGTACAATATGCAAAAATCAACAAACCTAAGACCTATGCTAGTTATTTTTATGAGAAAATGGACCTTCCACGATATCTCAAATTGAGAATTACCAATCCATCTTCCATCAGTCTTTCTTATCTTTTAATAAAGATCTCTATGCACTCATAAGAGATAATTGGAAACTTCCCCGCTAGAAAAATGATTTATCTAATAACAGAAAATTTCAACAGGTCTTTAAAGTCACCTATATAAGGTTCTTCATAAACCACTAAATTTTCAACCTTGAAATGCAATATATAAAACTGCACTTTCCTAGTCCAAACTTCTCACTCTCCTTATTTTAAAGAATTTTTGGTATGAAATTAAAAGGCAAAGTCTTGATTTTCCATTGACTCCTGTGCATCCCTTGTAATTCTAGATAAGTTTGAGGAAGTTTTGAACCATGTATGAAGAAAAGGTTAAAAATTCAAAACTGGTACCCCCAAAAGTCAAAACACTACAAGCTAAGAAAATCACATATTGTGCAAAGACAGACAAAAGTAAAAGTCTAAAATGTTTTCTGTATCTAACCTTCCAGCATTAAAAAAGTCTTTCAGTTCACGATGGAATATCTTGAACTGTTCCACAAATGCTTCGCTGTATTGACCAGGGTTTTTAGTGATTCTTGCCAGCATTGCTTCTGTAGCAATTAAATCTTCTGGACCAGCATTACGATGAAGCTTGTTTTGTATTGTGTGTTTGATTTCTTGCTGCAACACAGAAATGAAACAAATATCTATCATTATTCTTCCTACAAAAATGAATCCAGCCAAGTGGTCAATAAAGTGTTGTAACCTTGAGGTCATGTGGGATGTCATTTCGATGAGCAATATCTCGTATTCGAGTTAAGGGTACCGAAGCAGTAAACTCTGCTTTAAAAGATGGTAAACATGGATGAATTTTTCGGAGAACAAGCACCTCCTGAATAGCAAAAAAAAAATAATAATAAGAAGAAAAAAAGGAACATAGCTAAGAAAAAAAGACAGATAACAAGTTGGAATATACAATTTACAAAGTAGGGATGCATTGACGTAGCAGTTGTTTGACAATATTCGTTAAACATATAACTTTCATTCAAATTGTCACTTGACTTGATTTAGTGGACTTCATTGTATAGCTGAATGTATTTATTTTTCCCAAACCGCAAATTTTCACCAAGTTTCTTTAAAAAAAAATGTATCAGTAAGAAGATATATATAGATAGATATATATCCAGGATCACTTAGCTCAATCACTAAACTTCCAAAAGCAGATCAACAAATTGAATAAGAAGGACAATGGCAATAAGTAGAGTCATCAAGATGCAATAAGTCAGCTATATTCATATTCTTTATGATTATAGTGACCATCACAACTAGTCTTGATCACTCACAAATACAAGAACTGAATACCTAGTTGCCCAGAGGACAAAGAAATTGGTTATTACCATTACATATTAAATTAAACGTCAAAAAACCTGGGGTGAAATAGCTTTCTTGTAAGAGATCCTTTCCAATTCGCGGAATATAAGCCTGGAAATCTCAGCATGCCTATTAGGTCGGTGGTGACCTCCATCTTCATAACAAGGAATTTGGCCTGTGTTTATCCACTGAATAAGAAGATACCTTTAGACAGAATGAAAAATTAAAAAAAAAAAAACAAAAACAAACCACAATATGTATATGTAAAGATTAAAACCTTAAGGTAGATGGCAGAATATATTAGAGCCTCCAACCGGGCCTCAGAAGACAAACTTTCAACTAGAAGCTCACGTACAAGTTCAAGCTGGAAAGCAAAATCAGATGAAAAAATGCAGGAAACAAAACTGGAAAGACAAATAACCAGAGATTGGCTTAGCCTTCGTCGGGTATTGTTGTCTGGATCGACATCATATATTCAGTCAAAGGTCCTTAAAAGTCGTATTATTTTACCGACAGCTATCTACATACCCAGTTTTCCAAGTCCTAGTATAAAAATTTCAGATGAAAACATTTTCAGACAAGGATAAAATAATTGTAAGATTGTTCCTAACTATCATTTATATTGATACAGTCAAGCATCAAATAAACAATTAGTATGAAAATGATGATATACATTCAGTAAAAGCAGTAGGAATACACGAACCAATCGTATCAGAATTTAACTAGCTTCAACAAAACCATTATACAGGATTTGTTATGTGTGAAGTATTGCTAAATTAAAATTAGCACGCAAAACTATCAAAAGAAACATACCTTTCTCCACCAATTCCTGGCATTTCGATCGCCTTCTATTAACTTTAGAGCCAATCCCTGAAGACCAAAGGTATCCCATTTTCACTTGAAGACCAGAGGTATCCTATGAGTGCAAGTCACTTGCTTCTAGGTCGACCATGACAATTTGACAAAAAAGTGAACCACGATGGGTATTCTAACTATTTATTACCTTAAGTTTGAAGGAAATACCCTCCTCGAGCAAATATCTAAGGATGACATACTGATGTATAGCATGGACCTTCCACAATACCTCAACAATCTTAATACTCTCTTCAAGACACTTAGAAAAGCTAAGTTATTTGGAAACTTAAAGCAAGTGTTCGTTCGCACAAGACAAGGTATACTTTCTAGGGTTTGTGATTTCAAAGGATGGAATGGAAGCTGACGTGGACAAGATCAAGGCCATTAAGGACTGGCCAACGCCTAATTCCTAATTCGACGTACGTAGCTTCCGTGAACTAGCCTCATTTTATAGGAGGTTTATCAAGGACTTTAGCTCAATAGTTGCACCACTTACCGATTGCACCAAGAAGGGGAAAGAGTTTACTTGGACCCTAACTTGTCAAAATAGCTTTGAGCTAATTAAGAACAAGTTATGTCACTCGCCTGTACTTGTACTCCCTGACTTTAAGAACAACGAGTGAATATCCAGGTACTTGCTTTCAGCAATCATCATAGGTATTGTGTATACGCTCATGCAAATTGCTCTATTCATTCTCCATCTTAAAACCAAAGAGGAGGGCCTCCTTCTACTTGATTTCTATGGCGACAAGGTCAGAAAAACAACCATATTTATTATTATTATTTTAAATATGGTTTTAATTAAAAATGATTATACAGGTAATTACCTTTCTACTAGCAAGTGCAGCTGGTGCAGGGTTTGGAGCTTCAATTGATTTGAAAAAACTAATAGATCCAGACGGCGGCGTGCTCTCTACTTATTTTGCAAAGGTTGATGCTTCAGCAAGCCTCCTTTTGTTTGCAGCTATTTGCACTGCCGTTTCTTCAATTTTCTCTTCTTATGCTCTTCCCAGGTCCCTTTGATTCATCTTTGTACAATCAGACCACGTATGTTTGTTCTCTGTAACATAATTCTCTATGCCAGGTTTTTTTTAGATTTTTTTTTTCAAATTAAGAGCAACGAGTGAATATTCAAATCACAGAAAGTGATCAAGTCAATGATGAGCATATGATGGTATACAAGTCACTAGTGAACAATCACAAGAGTTGTGGAGGTCAGTAAGGACAAGAAGATTTGCAATTCCTAATGATTACGTGATTTATTCACTTGAAGATGAATATGACTTGAGCAACGATAAGGATCCAAACTCATTCATAAAAGCCATGGAATGTTCAAATTTTGAAAAGTGGTTGAATGCCATGAAAGAAGAGTTAAAATCAATAGATGACAATAAAGTCTGGGAACTTGTAGAATTACCTGAAGGTTTTAAACGAATCGATTGTAAATGGGTTTACAAAACCAAAACGTGATTCGAAAGGTAATATCAAAAGGTATAAGACCAGACTTGTCGCCAAATGTTACACTCAGAAAGATGGTATTAACTATAAGAAAACCTTATCTCCAGTTTCAAAGAAGGATTCCTTAAGAATTGTTATGGCTTTGGTAGCTCATAATGATTTAGAGTTTCATCAAATGGATATAAAGACCGCTTTTCTGAATGGAGACTTAGAGGAAGAAGTGTATATGGATCAACCGGAAGGATTCTCACTTCCAGAAAATGAAAGGTTATTGTGTAAATTGAAGAAGTCAATATATGGACTGAAACAAGCTTCTAGACAATGATATATTAAGTTTAATGATACCATGACGTCGTACGATTTTATAGAAAACACTGTTGATCAGTGTATCTATATGAAGGTCAGTGGGAGCATATTTAGCATATTAGTCTTATATGTTGATGACATTCTTCTAGTTTCTAACAATAAAAGAATGTTACATGATATAAAAGAGTTTCTCTCTAAAAATTTTGAAATTAAAGATATGGATGAGGCATTCTATGTAATTGAAATAGAAATATTCAGTGATAGACAACAAGGATTACTAGGATTGTCTCAAAAAGGATATATCAATAAAATTTTAAAGAGATTCATAATGGAAAAATGCTCTGCTGGTGTAGTTTCAGTTCAGAAAGATAACAAATTCAGTCAAATGCAATGTCCGAAAAGTGATTTGGAAAGAAAGGAAATGGAATCTATTCCATATGCATCAGCTGTTGGGAGCTTAATGTATGCTCAAACATATACTCAGCCCGACATAAGTTTTGCAGTAGAGATGTTAGGTCGATATCAAAGTAATCCAAGAATGGATCACTGGAGAGATGCAAAAAAAGTGCTTAGATACTTGCAAGGAACAAATGACTACATTCTCATGTATAAAAAGTCCAATAAATTTGAGGTCATTGGATACTCAGATTTAGACTTTGCCGAATGTGTAGACTCGAAGAAATCTACATTGGGTTACGTGTTCCTATTAGCCGGAAGAGTCGTATCATGGAGAAGTGGAAAGTAATCTTCAATCGCTACTTCTACCATGGAGGCAGAATTTGTGGCATGCTTTGAGGCCACTATTCATGCGTTGTGGTTGCAGAACTTAACCTTAGGTCTAAGTAGAGTCGAAAGTATAGATAGACCGCTAAGAATTTATTGTGACAATTCTGCAGCTGTATTCTTCTCAAAGAATGATAAATACTCGAAAGGAGCAAAAATATATGGAATTGAAGTATTTGGCAGTCAAAGAAGAAATACAAAAACAAAAGTATGCATTGAGCACGTAAGTACAAGTTTAATGATAGTGGATCCATTAACTAAAGGATTGCCACCCAAAACCTTTAAAGAACATGTTGAAAGGATGAGTTTAGGTGACAAGTCCTTACTAGTGTGATTATGATAGTGTAACTTGTATTGTGTGAACACTTTTGAATTCATTATAGATATGTTTTTGTATATTTGATGTTATTGTATTATGGTTGTAACGACCCTTAAACTATTCCTCGAAATTCCCGATAAATTTAAAATTTTCCTTTTTATACCTAAGTAGATCTCATAACGTTAAGCGGAATTAAAAATTTTTGAAATGTTTGGAAAATAATTGGAAAGCTCATTTTAAATTCTCAAATCAATTTAAAATAAACGATTAAATAATAATTAAACATCGGCCATTTGAGACAAAAGAGCACCGAAGCAAGGGAGGGGCTGAAGAGACAATTCAGCCCGAAAAAGCACAGGCGACCGAACGCATGAAGTCGTGCGTTCGGGCGCCCCTCGCACAGCCGACCGAACGCTCATCTTCGAGCGTTTAGTCGCTTCACGTTCTGTTTCCAGAACGTGAAATCTGACCTTCAAACCGACTGTACGCCACTCTACCCGCGTACGGTCGCCAAACTCTCTGGAAAACCAGAGAGTTCTGCGTTCCAACGCCCTTCATTCCGCGACCCGTCGCTCCTTCATTTTCTTTCCCTTCTCCCTCTTTCCTTTTCTCTTGCGCCAACTACACACATCACACAATACACATACTCTTTTCTCATTCCATTTTCACACATTTCATACATCCTTCAAAAACAGATTTCTACACCATAACACTATCACTTTCATACGTTACCATCGCTATCCGTTCATCGAATCAAAATACGTTTAAAACATAACCAAATTTCATGAAAACGAACCGCGTGGTTCCGTTTAAAAGTTTAACGTTTCCTCCTGTTTGAAAAATAGTAAAAACATTACAAAAATCCTTTTAGTTTCCAAAACACTATATATAATTTATCCAGACCCAAAACATCCTAAAATATTTAACTATACAGATTTCCTAGTTCTATCCATCAATTTCCAAAACGTTTACCTATGTCCCCACGGGTCAAAATCACGCTCCTACTGCCAGCGCACTCCCACGGGCCATCTTTCTTCAACGTGCTCATACTTCAGGCGGAGGGACGTCTTCCTCACCTGTCTCTAAGTCACCTACACCATAGAATTAAACATGTGAGCTAGGGGCTCAGTAAATCTAAGTGAATGCAAATGTATGCTATGTTATGCTCTTTCAAACTATGTATTCTTTGCATTTCTTTTCTTTTCTTTGTTTAGGTGTCTCTGGGTCACCCGGGGCTTCACTCTCGTTACATAGGAGCGGCACATCCCGCGGTTGGATAGCCCCTCGGATCTAACACGGGGGGAAAGCATGCTTCCTCCGACAGCCATGCCTGAACCACCGCACCCGGCGTGACTATCTCTGTTGTTCAATTACGTACTTTGTTTACCTTTTTCCGTGTAAAACGCTTTGAAATTCATTTTGCATGCGTGCTTAGAAAACAATGCATGAACGTGCTCAATACAATAATTAAAGCAAGTAAAAACATACAATATTAAACTAACAATTAACGACTTAACAAAACGTAATTCTAACTACCCGTTCCAAACTACCCAAATGCATCTAAAATATCCTCGATCGACTCAATTCGTACGGTGTAGGCCTAGATGGCCAAACAAGTCACAGAGACTTACCTCACGCCCGTTGTACACCGAGCTTCATCCACAATTGTTTGTTCCCTATACATTTCACAATACACGACATTAAATCGAGTCTAAATAATCAAACTCCAAGAATTACTAACTCCTAACTAAAGAAAATTCCCTAAAACTCTATAACACCTTATTGAGGCATTTCATCGAACAACTTGCGCTCGAGAATCACCAAGCCTCCATTAATGGAGTTTTCAATTCCTCCAACCACCAAAATCTCAACAACTTCCATTTAATTCCAACAACTTCAACCATTAACCATAAATACGCCTCTCATAGCCATAAATACGGTTATCCAATCGATTTCAAACTCTATTTTACATTTCTAACGAAAACTCTAACGAACCCTAATTGTTTCAAACCCTAGAAATCGATATTTAACGTTCAAAAAGCTTAGAGCCTTACCTAGAGAGTGATGACGGAGTAGAAACAGGAAGGATCGAGTAGCCGGAGGAAGGAAATCGCCGCCGGAATGAAGAAGTCATCAGAGAAGGAAGAGAAATCGCGTGGAGGAGGAGAGAAAATAGAATTTTCGTTGAAGTGTTTGTAAAATGAAGGAATTTGTGATATTTAATAAAAGTTGGTTTGGCAATTGACTAAATTGCCCTCCTAATTAACTTCAATTTCTCCTTCCAATTAACTCGTTATTTAACTAACGATCCGATTATCCAAAATTCTCATATTTCACCCAAAATTCCAATTTATTATTACGGATTCGTTAAAATTTTTCGTTCGAATAACGGACTTAATTTGACGCATTTACAAAATGGCCGTTTATATTGGAATAAAATAAATCCCGTAAAGCCGGGTGTTACAATGGTGTATACAATTATTGTTGTTTTCAAATAGCATGTGATACTTTATGAAATTTAAAGTGGAAGGTTATAGTGTTTCCTCAATTAAAGTTATAGCGGGTTGAGAAATTAGTGATACATGGAAAGAATCTAAACTCCAATAGTGATATAATATGACAGAGGGACCGATAGACCTATAGTTCTAAGCTCCAATAATATTTGTTAATTAATATAAACTCTTTATATTAAATAACACAATTTTAACTCTAGAGTAATTCCACTAAATACCTAGAGTTGCACTCTTAGAACTATAAAGTATATTTACTTAAAGTAATATCCATTGATATAGTCATTACATATGTATTAATACTCCATTAAGATTCGTAATAGAGCTAGGTATTAAATCCGTTAACCTCTCATATTACATCTTTATTCTTGACTACTATTAGTTCTTAATTGAATAATTAATTCATAACATTTATGAATTTGCGCGCTAATTATTCAATCCATGAACTAACAAACAAGGGAATCTTGTATTATGGATTTCATAGTATCAATGTTAGCATTCCCAGCTACTCATTTAATTTATTCTCAAAATGCAAGGATTATGTAATGTAATTCATACAAAACTGTACCG
Organism: Begonia masoniana; assembly: GCA_022432975.1. Classification (NCBI taxonomy): domain Eukaryota; kingdom Viridiplantae; phylum Streptophyta; class Magnoliopsida; order Cucurbitales; family Begoniaceae; genus Begonia; species Begonia masoniana. Next base: position 50,696,099 of record CM039503.1, on the reverse strand, counting down.
AGTAAATCAAAGAATAAATTAAAATGAAATAGGAGTCTACTAAATACAATGATTTAAGATCATACATATATGACTATCATTATGATAAAATTAATTGTTCTTCATTTAACGGATATTATAAGAACAATATAATTTCATCTGGTCCAGTCCTATACAATCATATTATATAAAATACAATCACTTTATGTCACTACATATATAGTCGGGATATGACTATACGTTCTCAACGAAGTGAACTGTATTTATGACTTTATTAATTTGAAGATCCTTTACTTCAAATATAAATCATGGACTATTGTGATTATTTCTTTTTAAATTTAATCTCACATATATCAACATATATGTAAATTTAAAATTGCACAAATAATCAAGGATTTTTTTTTTGAATTTATAAAGCATATCGAATAATGCAAACATAAAAATTAATCATAAAATTTATTTATTAATTACAGCAATAAAAATATTCATAACATTTGCTTGTTGGGCACATTATTCCCAACAGCAATGACCAAAAATTCAAATTTCCATGGGAGGACAAAGCACATCGATATTCGCATGCATTTCATTCAAGACTTGGTTGCAAATGGTGACATTATATTGAAACATTGTAGCACTCATGAGCAGGTGGCAGATATTTTGACAAAATCACTTCCAAGAGACAAGTTCATCTATTTCAGATCACGTCTTGGAGTTACTGATTTTGAATCAAGAGGTAGTGTTAAAGATTGATTCAAAGATTAGCACATGGTGTTAGTTGGTCACATCTCTATGTAGTGGAGATAGTGGTTTTTGTTTTTAATCAGTTTGTTTCATTTTGTAAGCCTATATAAAGGCTCATTTTTCAATTACGATCCTTTCTGTTTATTCTTTTCCACAACAAGCCAATCATAGACCATATTCAGTCATTAGGAGGTGAAGTACGACTTAATTCAAGGGTACAAATTTTTTTGCTTTGCCTTGTATGATTGATGCTTCATTTACCCTTTATTTCTTATTTGCAGAAGTCCGGTTCTGAGCATCTTTGCAGACGTGTCTATTACGTGTGAGGTAAAAGTGTTAATTATAAAGTCTCTTTCTCTTCTATTTTAAGATTGTTAGTTGTCATTTTTAGTGAACATAAATTTTCGGAAATAGGTTTCTGTTCTAGATTGATTATGACACTTTATTACAGGTTTTCTCATACTCATTGATGAAAGGTTATGAATTTTAATATTTATACTCAATATTTTCACGGGATTACTTTTGAAAAAAAAATTATTTCATATTTTATGCATTGCATGAAAATGCGCGTACATGTATAGTATATAGACTTACTCATATACAGTATGACGACACGATGAGCATCACACATTTGTGCATATTAGTATTTAGGAAAAGTGTCCATTGTCTTAGCTACGTACCTTCTTCAAGTGAATGGTTTCTTGGTCTCAAAATTTTAGTATTAAGCATCTTTAAATCGATGATACATGGCTGCAGGTCAGTTTATAAAACTGTCCCAGGTTGTGAACCCTGTCGGGCTTTACAACGATCTCCAGTGGAAGGGTTTCATTTGGCTGGTAATTATGCGAAGCAGATGTATTTGGCTTCAATGGTAGGTGCTATTCTTTCTGGCAAGCTTTGTGCACAAGCTATTGTACAGGTAAAATCCCTTGAAAACTTGCAATGCATTCAAAATAATTCGTGATTCAGCTTGGCTCGAGATATAGGGATCAAATCCAAGACACGATAAGTCCGTAGCCAATGCCCTATCAGGCTTGAATCATTACACGAGCTTTTTTGCTTTCAAAGTATACAACTTGAAGTACAATTCTTTAATTCGGCTGGCACTTGGGGATTTCGTCTCGTCAACCTTTTTGTTTTTTGCCTAAGATGGAAATATTTTTGCGTAATCAAAACATCATAATCTTATGTAACACTTTCTATTTAGGATTATGAGCTGCTTGTAGCTAGGAGGTCGGCCGACACAGGTGTTTGTTAAGAAAGTTGAAGAAAACAATGTTCACTGTGAAAATGGTTAGATAATTTGTATTGTTTACATATGTTTCGATCTAAGATTAAATGCTTATATTGACCATTCATGATGATCTAACGACTCAGTATTGAATTACAGTATTACATCGCACCTGGCAAACATCATCATGCATCAAACTTTTCACTCGAATTCATTAGTAATGACTAGCTTCTGTTTTCATACACTCAAAAATTCATTGTTTTCAATCCCATCCATGCATTTCCAACTACTTTGGATTCTTAGTTTTAGATCCTGCTGCAAAACTACAGTTATTGGTAGAATTTTATGGTCTTAATTTTATTTTGGTCTGACTAGAAGAAGTATTCACAATTCAACTGAACTAGATATTCAAATTACAGCTATTTTCAGAGATCTGTTGTGAAAGCGGAATAATTGGGTTGACAGGGCCAGAAGGCACAATCCCCTCGCCGTGAATCATATTTACTTGGTAATTTTTTTCTTGTATGGTCTAAGGTGTTGCTTATTTATCGCATAAGAAGCTCTCCTCCGTAATTTCTTTTTTACATAGTGAATTTCTTATCTGTAATCTTTTTGTAGTCGCCATAGATACTTCCACCCATTACTAAGTCGTAATGCCCATCAAGATGAAAGATAGTAGTAATATTTGGAGCCATCTTAGGCACGAAAATGGAAAATAATTTATTTTACACTTTGATCTTATCTCATGACGTGACGATTACATATCGCTCATTAATTGATGTAAGAATTAAAATAAATTATAAGTATCAAAAGAACACATCAATTGAACTCATCTCCACTTCATGATGTAAGATTAAAACGTAGAATTAAAAGTTAAATATAATATTACTCGAGACTAAGTTTGAATAATGACAACTTCTTCTCTAATCTACACGTGGCTCTGGGTTGACAATTGCAAAAAATATTAAAAGATTAGAACAACTAGGGAGTACTAAATTTGGAAGTTGAATTAAAAAATTAATTAATCAAAGTCAAAATTCCAAAAAGCGATAAACAAAATGCTAGCTGTTACGTCTGTGCATGCATGCAAGAAATTGGGAAATAAAAAAAGTCCAACTGTCGTTTTCCTTGGACAGAAAGCCATGCAAGAACTCCATCTTTTAATGCAAATTGTTCGATCAATCTGACCACATTCATTCCCTACACGACGTGTTCTATCGCAATTCATGGCGAAAAAATGAAATCTATGTAACCCAGATGAGATTATCACTGGGTTTTGTTGGATGAAAGGCTATATAAAGCTTCATCTTCTTCTGGTTCTTCTGCAGAGCAAGCATGGCTATGGCTGCTGCCGACGATCAACTCGGGGGAGAGAGTGAGTGGGTTTACAGAAACTGTGAGAAGAGAAGGAGAAAGAGCAGCCATGGATTTACCTCCAAGTGTGCTTCCTTAGTGAAAGAGCAAAGAGCTAGGGTTTATCTTCTTCGTCGCTGTGTTACCCTGCTCTTGTGCTGGTACAATCATGGAGATGACTAAAAACACTTGTTCTCTCTCTCTCATCTCTATGGTACTGTTTTTATGTGTTTTTTGGCCCATTGGGGTTAAATTCCAAATGGGTTTTACAATTGTTAGTAAGATTTCGAAATTTTTGGCGTCAGTTTGGGAAATTGTCGTTAATAAAAACGTTGGACGTTGGCCGATTCTCGACAGCTACATGTCCTGTAGACAGTAGATTCGCTCTTTCTTTATACTTCATTAAAACATTATCATAAAATAACAAAAAAAGGTAATTAACAAAAAAATCTTTAAACTATAAGATCATTAACAATTTACCCTTAAACTATGGTCTGTTAACAAAACAATCATTGTCATCCATATGTCCGTTAAAATTTGGTCATGCGAGAGCCCGGAGTTGGAGAGCAGGATCCCACTTCGTGAGTTTTTGCGCAGGAGCTGGAGCCCGCTCCTCAACCGCACTGTTTTTTAGCGTGATTCAGCTGCAGAAGGACGGGATCCCACTCCACAGACAACGTACACACTGCTTTGGAGCGGGATCACGCTCCAAAGACAGCGCGGGATCTCGCTGACAACGAGCGGGATCCTGCTCCACGGACACTATATAAGGAATTAGGGCATAACGGCCTAATTCTGAGTGATTTCTTCACACGTTCCCCCTCTCCTCCGACGATTTTAGGCTTCAAAGGTTGCGATTTCCTCTGACCCTCACCCTCTCACTTCAGCGAACCGTCTCCAACGCTCATAATTTAAGGATTATCTGGTTAACAAATATAGTTTAATGATGAGTTTATTAATGACTTTATAGTTTAAGGGTTTATTTTGTTAATTATAAAAAAAAAAAATTGCCTTAATATTCATGGTTAAACGGAATCCTAGTAATCATAGAACTATATTATATTATAATCTATGTACATAAACATGTCTATTATGTTACAATTCATATTTAAAAGTATAGTGAATATCTATTTGTAGTTTTTAATTCATTGTTTTTATAATAACAGTAATAACTTTTTAATTAGGTTTGCTTAGAAATAATTGTAAATTGTTTTAACAACTCGTAGAATACTGGTTATTAAGAGTATATTTGAAAGTGTTGATTATTTTCGTATTTATCAACAAATATTTTAAAAATCGTGATAATTTAACAATACTTTTAATTGGAATTGTCAATCATATGAGTATATTTCAATGGAAATGAGATAATTATAAAAGTGGTTGTATGATATAGAACAATACATAATTTAAAAAAGGCACCCTATGGCCTACGTCCCATGTATGATAATGATGAATCCACCACCAAATAAACACACTATAATTTGTATTTTGACCATTTCAAAAGTAATCTTCCATTTTATTTGGTGGTAAGGAGGAAAGAAGATTCATTACAATTAAGTAATTAACCTAACTAATTAAAATAAATTAAGTAATTAACCTAACTAATTAAAATAAATTAAGTAATTAACCTAACTAATTAAAATAAATTAAGTAATTAACCTAACTAATTAAAATAAATTAATTAATTAGTTACCGAAATAATAATTAAAAAAAAAAAAAAAAAAAAAAAAAAAAAAAAAAAAAAAAAAAAAAAAAAAAAAAAAAAAAAAAAAAAAAAAAAAAAAAAAAAAAAAAAAAAAAAAAAAAAAAAAAAAAAAAAAAAAAAAAAAAAAAAAAAAAAAAAAAAAAAAAAAAAAAAAAAAAAAAAAAAAAAAAAAAAAAAAAAACGAACAAAAACGGTCAATGATACGAGAACTCCTAACTCTATTACTAAAGCTACCTTAAAAGTGGAAGTTTGGACCAAACAATCTTTTAGAACCAATTAGGATTCACATCATTAAAAGAGCGACTAAATAGAAAACAGATGTGCGGTTTAATTAATAAACAAATTGATTGCAGCGGCAAACTGAAGGTCATACAACTTAAAAATTGAGGACAGGATGTTATTTGGTATTAATTATTCTTTTCTCAAAACCTACTAAATGACTACTTCTGAAGAGTGGAATGAGAAAGGGACTCGAAAACTAGGGGTAATGCTCTAACAAGAGATTCATTACAATTAAGTAATTAACCTAACTAATTAAAATAAATTAATTAATTAGTTACCGAAATAATAATTAAGAGGGAAAAATAAAAGACAACAGTCAACCAAAGGAAACCCTATAGCTAAAGCTGATCTTAGGCCGCATAACAGTCATCGTCTTAAAAAGACCAAATTGGTCGAACCCTAATTTTCTGTCAGTTTATATAAATTAAAACAATGGAGTTTTGGAATGGAACTACTATCATCATATTCAAATAATAATTAAAAAAACATTGTACGATAAAGAAATCAATCTTCACTGATTTTCATTGACTATTCCTTTACCTAGGCAGTTGGTGAAAGCTAAACGACAAAGTACATAAAGTCAATGTATCCTTTTGCAAGGGGCCACTACACCAGACGGAGACGAAGACGGAGACGAAGACGGAGACGAAGACGGAGACGAAGACGAAGTCTGTATTTTAGGAGACGTGATCAAACAGAATAATTGGTGTGTTGTTCGGCTCTTTACTACTTCTTTCAGGTTTTGAGGTTGTTCAGGTTATTCCGAGAGGTGGAGGCATGAAGAAAGATGCACGGAAAATTATGTTTTTGCTTACTGGTTTTTCATTTTAGCTCTGATGCTGAGTGCAGAAAGTTCGACAATAAAGCCTGAATGTCAAGATAGTTGTGGAAGAGTTCAGATTCCGTACCCGTTTGGAATCGGCCCTGGTTGCTACCTGGAAGAAGGATTTGCCGTTTCTTGCAACAAATCAGGAAATGATCCTAAACCGAAGCCTTTCTTGACCAGCGTGAATATCGAAATTCTTGAAATATTCGCAGATCAAAGTAGTTTCCGAGTCAACTATCCTGTGGTTTTCTCCAATTGCGGGAAGAAGAACAACAGTGAAACAGTCATGGACCTCACTCGCTTTTCAATACGGACAAGAGAATCAGTTCATCGCCATGGGATGCGACAATCTGGCTCTTCTCAAATACCAAAACACAATCTATGGCGGTTGCCTCTCCATCTGTCTGGAGGTCGTGGGACTCGATGCTTCGACGAAGACCAAAACGGATAGCTGCAATGGCATAAACTGCTGCCAAACGTCGATTCCACCGTTCCTGAATGCAATCGGTGTGTCGATGCAGAGCACAAATGCGACAAGAGAAAAGCTCGATTCGAAATGCAGGTATTCTTTCATGGCGGAAAAGGCATGGTTCAACACAAACAGCGTCGATCCGATCGTCAACAACACTGATTCGTTCCTGCGATCCTTCTTTGGGGAG
>CM039503.1:50589199-50689223 GCA_022432975.1 Begonia masoniana | reverse complement strand
TTTCGAAGATCAGGCATTTAGAATATTTATATATTTTTAAAAATTACAAAAAACGAACAAAACCAAGTTTAAACCAACTAAAACCAACTCAAAACCGAGCCCAAACCAACTCCAACCAAGTCCAAACCAAAAAAATGTAAAACCAAAACCAAACCGAGCAAACTAAAAAAATCTGTTCAAGATTAATTTTATTTACAGAACAAATGTTTATTTTGTTCAAAAAAATTCAAGACTAAAGTTGAACGAATTCCAAAGTTCAAGGATCATTTTGTTAAAAATAAAAATTAAGATTTAAGATAAACATACCACCAAATTTTAGGGTTTAATTTGTACTTTACCAAAAAAAAAAAAATATCAAGAGCATGAGGAACTATACATAAAAGCATTTAAATATAAACAGCACAACATCACTTTTTAATCCAAGACTTTGAGCTTAAATCACAGTAAAGTTTCAACTAATCTCTATTGAAATTATGAAACTAATTGAGAATTTACTCGAAAAATTCACACTTATGTAAGAACATATATCAATATTTATTATTTATGGTTATTTGTTTTTCTTAGAACATTTTAAAAATGAAGGTTTCCAGAATTATTTGATCTTTTGATTTCTGAAATATATGTTTATTTCTATCCTATGATCTCACTTCATATTCTGCATTACTTTGACATCGATTTTGGCAATTTATACACCTGTATTAGGATTCCCGAAGCCGCTCCTGGTACAAGAATGTCCCAACCCTGAGAACCAAGGGAAATTCTGACTGCTTTCAACAGAACAGTGCAAAGTTTGGAGACCTGAAAAATTACACTGTAGATAATTTGCCATTAAAAGTTAGCCAAAATGCTTCTCATGAAACAATAGAGCTTTGTAAAATGCAAATCAAACCCAAAAAGAGCTGAAAAATTTTATATACTTCCAACAAGTTTGATTTACCTTGCCCGAATTTCAGCCTCTGCATAAGTTCTTACACTGTTCTCAGGAATACCTAAAGCCTTACCTAGCGTCTGCAACAGGAATAAAAGAATGGAAAACAAAAATTTTAAGTTCTTTACACAATGTCCTGAAATATATCTTTCAAAATGATTCAATGCTTATCAGATAATAGTCCAAGGAATTTACAAAAGTTACACAAAACTAGTATTTTCAGTTCCTTACTGGAGATAAATATATTATTTTTTCATAAGAAAGGATGTGTATTAAGAAAAAAAATTATAAAACAAGAGGGAAAGAACCACTCCCAAAAAAAGAAACAGATTGACACACAAAATATGTTGTTTGTTAAATCATCATTAGTTTAAAAGCTTTATCTCTTAGAGTAATGTGAATTTATCCTAAAAAATCTTTATTGACATTCCTCTCTAGTGTAAGCCTAAATCTAATCCCCCAAAAAAGTTAATAATTCAATATTTAAGAAGTAAAAAAGAAACAAATTTGAACTGAAAGCCTCCTCTAACCCATGTTTAGGGCCCCTAAACTCAAAACCTTAAACTCTTGGACAAGATCTCCTTAAGAAGTCTCACATTACTGAAACTCCAAATACTTAGTTCAAGAAGACTCAATTGCAACTCGCATCCAATCTAATTCAACACAATATTCCACAATTTCTTTTGACAAAATAGGATATTACCTGGACTTTCTCGGGGAATATTTGAAGAAGAGCTTCAGAGTATACTTCAGTTAGTCTTCTAGCTCTATCAAGAGTTGCCTTGAGCCTCAATGCCCAGATTCTCTTCCCATCTTCACTTCCTTGAACCAAAAAAACGTGGATGGTCGTTAAACTTCAAATATCATCTAATGCTTTTAACTTTAAATTTCATCTGATCCTTTTAACTTAAAATGAACAAGAACAGAATTGACAATTCTGATCATGGCAAAAGTCTTACTCCTTGACCTCATCAGTTGCTCATTCTCTGATAGCTCTCTGATCTCACCGACAGGATACCATCTCCAACAAGATTAATCTAAAGTCTACCAGCACATTATTTTTAAAATCTCTTATTTGATATTTACCTTAAAAAAAAATGAGTTCTTGCATTTCATTTATAGAAACAGTTTTTATTTTTTGTTTCCAACCTTCTTAGTACAGTCTTTTATATCATTTTTTCAATAAAAAAGGGAGGCAAAATATCCTATTCCCAAAAATAAACCCAGCTTTGATGTGTTTTTCAATGGGCGTTGAAGAGGTCATCTACAACTTTAATGCAATTTGTCGTGTCATTACCTTCACTTTCAGAGAGACCTCTGTCCTTCCAAGCAAAAAGCTCATTCTTAATAGCTGTACACTCTTCTGGCTTCCAACCAGAAATCAGCAACTGATTAATGCCAATGATAAGGACACCAAGAGGATCATTCCAAGAGCTTACGCTTTCCGATTCTACATTTCCTGCAAGCCAGTTAGCCCCTCCCGTTGCTTCAAGTATATTGAGAAACCTATTCCATAAATAGCAGTCAACAATATAAACCTCTAAAAAAATCTGCAAATAGAAAAATATGAAATAACATAAATAGTTAACTGCCATAGCAAGGTACCTTTCAAGGGATTTCAAGTTTTGAACTAAAAAAATTGAGAGCTTATCAATCAACAAAATGTAGAGCGTTAAAAAAAAAAATCCTATGTTTTTCAGGACAAAAAAATCTATCTAGTAGATTGCAACTTTTGGTGATTTAGAAAAAAAAGTCAATCCCATGTACTTTTGGAACAATTTGAGATGATAAACATTTTTTGGTTATACACACAAGAGTATAAAATTGTATATGAATGCCAATCTAGAACACTAAATAGCCCTTTAGGAAAAGCCAAAACACAAATCAGTTATAAAATTGGCCACTCAACAAATAAAAGCAAGATCAAATAGCAACGTTAGAATGGAATCGTAACATACATAAACCAATCTTACTCAATATTCTTCAGAGATACAATCTATCAATAATCACATTAATACACAAAATGATCACATTAATGCACAAGAGCAGTAAATCAAAATATCGCTGCTAAGCTACATCAATAATCTTATAACTTTTAAATTTTAATAGTTCTTATAAAAAAATATCACTGCTAAGCTAACTTTTTAAGTTGGGAACAGTGATTTTAGCATGCTTCATAAACTAATCGTGTCAAAAGAGAAGCTTGAATGCTTGATAGAATTTGTTGAAATTCTTTTAACTTCTCAAAAGTAACGCAATATTGTTTACCTACTCAGAAGAACAAATAAGTAGTCCTCAAGCCCAATCTCACAAAGACGCCACTACACACCAAAAAAGAAAAGAAAAAATCAATATATCATATTCAACTGGAAATTCTTGTCGTACCCTGTTATATCCTTCCAATTGGAAAGGCAACTACAAGAACCCAAAATAATGCCATTAACTATATAACCTTTTGACGCATAGCAATCGCAGCATCAGGAGCATCATTTCTTAGACCACTTTCAAGACCTTTAACAACTATTTCTCTCACTGCATTCAAAGATTGCATAATTTTGAACAACAGGTCTATGCCAGCTTTTTCCACAGAATTGTTTGATTCGTCATTGGCATCTAAGCTCTGAAAGTAATAAATGGAATCCTGTTTTGGTCAAAGGACTAAACAGCAAAAAAATAATACAATAGTGTTGTTAACTTTAAATGGTGAGATATTAATTATAATATAAAATGCACATGCACAGTGAATTCTACTCTGACAAGGAAGTACAGAAGAACACAAATTGAGCAAATCAAGCTTGTACTTTATGTATAGTAAAAATCAGTTGCTGAATTATATAACAATCCAAGCAAAAACATGGCTACTTGTGATCAGATTCAAAAGAGAAATCATTTTTTTGGCTCTTTCGCCGCATTGTTGCCCATTTTATAAAGAGCACGAGGAAACTAATAGTCACGATATGATTAATTGTGAGTTTACTTGAGCATTTTAAAACAATTCCTTTCTTATTTCAATTGGAATATGAAGGTAAACTTGGACATTCAAAGCTTCCTCATTGAAATCTTTAATAGAAATGAAAGATCTAGTAAGCGAAAGTTAATATTAAGACTATGAGTGATGGCTATTTTTTGATCTATCTGACTTATTCGCTTCGATAATAAATAGTCAATTACAAATCTTTGATAAAATATTAATTTCACTATTGTCAAGTGAATTTATTATACGGAGTTTTTAGGATTTATCTTTTTAGTATCATTCTCTATAATTGGAGAGAAATTGCTTTAGATTGAGAGTTTTTTCTTGAAAAGGATTTCTCTCTTTTATTCTTTGTATTTTCTTCTTTATATTTTCTCTTTAACAATATACTTCGTTTTTTATATTTTAAAAAAAAAATCAATTGCTATCTAGCTGAATTGATCAACCAAAAACCCATTACCTTCATTGTAGAGTTGAAGTCAATAAACTTACCCGTGTTCCAATCATGGATAAATTACAATTTTTGCAAGACAAAGATAAGAGATACAGCAACTACAGCTACAATCATTGTTTCTTCTTGTCTCAAGAAAATAAGAACGAGGTAATCACACAAGGAAATTAAGGAGACGTGCTCAATGGACATCTACATTGAATGAGTGAAACTTAACCGAATAGGAAGAATGATGCCTTTTCATTGCACTTCAACTCTCTCCAACCCAGTTTGAACAGCTGAGCTCTACTTAGTTCCAAAATCTTTCTTGGGTCTAGTAGATAGTGTCTTCTAGTAGAAAATATGTACTCAGTTGTGACTTTAGGAACTCCAGAAACCAATCTTATACATTTATAACATCCTTTCAGCCTTGAATTCTACCATAAATGAAGAACTGTTCCTGTATTTAGACCCATTTTTTCTTATATTCTCACCCAAACCCATATTTGATCTAAGTAATGATGTTTTTACAAGAAATCTAATTATGGTTCTAGAACAGCAACTTAAGTTTTGGTAAAAAAATGTATTATTATCATGAGTTTTAATGCATTTCCAAAACTGAAAAGCAATCACAAAATGACCACCACATAATTTAAAGTATAAATGCCATCTATAGATAGTAAATGAAAAAAAAAAGCAGAAAACCCTACCCGTTTCAAATCCAAAAAACTTGAAAGAGCTGATATACCGCATTCATCCATAGATCCCCGAATTGATTCAAGTTGTTCAGCAAGACTGTAACATAAAAAACAATCAAAACAAGTACTTAAATTGAGGTTTTGAATCTCTATAGTAGAGGTTCTAACGCCAACAATTAGCTAAAGAAAATTACTTAAAATAGAGTTATCCTGGACTCTTAGTTTCAGGAGGAGACAAAAAACCAGAGATGAATATGACAGCCTAAAAAAGGTTCACCTTTTGAATCACATACAATATATATAAAAAAAAGTTAACAAACTATGAGTACCATTAAACATAAAATATCTGTGCTTCAGATTGATCTGATCATATTTTGCATTAGATGTTTATGTCCTTATGCATCAATTCTGGATCTGATCATGTTTTCTCCAAGAAATGAGGTAAGTACAATATGCAAAAATCAACAAACCCAAGACCGATGCTAGTTATTTTTATGAGAAAATGGACCTTCCACGATATCTCAAATTGAGAATTACCAATCCATCTTCCATCAGTCTTTCTTATCTTTTAATAAAGATCTCTATGCACTCATAAGAGATAATTGGAAACTTCCCCGCTAGAAAAATGATTTATCTAATAACAGAAAATTTCAACAGGTCTTTAAAGTCACCTATATAAGGTTCTTCATAAATCCACTAAATTTTCAACCTTGAAATGCAATATATAAAACTGCACTTTCCTAGTCCAAACTTCTCACTCTCCTTATTTTAAAGAATTTTTGGTATGAAATTAAAAGGCAAAGTCTTGATTTTCCATTGACTCCTGTGCATCCCTTGTAATTCTAGATAAGTTTGAGGAAGTTTTGAACCATGTATGAAGAAAAGGTTAAAAATTCAAAACTGGTACCCCCAAAAGTCAAAACACTACAAGCTAAGAAAATCACATATTGTGCAAAGACAGACAAAAGTAAAAGTCTAAAATGTTCTCTGTATCTAACCTTCCAGCATTAAAAAAGTCTTTCAGTTCACGATGGAATATCTTGAACTGTTCCACAAATGCTTCGCTGTATTGACCAGGGTTTTTAGTGATTCTTGCCAGCATTGCTTCATCTTCTGGACCAGCATTACGATGAAGCTTGTTTTGTATTGTGTGTTTGATTTCTTGCTGCAACACAGAAATGAAACAAATATCTATCATTATTCTTCCTACAAAAATGAATCCAGCCAAGTGGTCAATAAAGTGTTGTAACCTTGAGGTCATGTGGGATGTCATTCCGATGAGCAATATCTCGTATTCGAGTTAAGGGTACCGAAGCAGTAAACTCTGCTTTAAAAGATGGTAAACATGGATGAATTTTTCGGAGAACAAGCACCTCCTGAATAGCAAAAAAAAAAATAATAAGAAGAAGAAAAAAAGGAACATAGCTAAGAAAAAAAGACAGATAACAAGTTGGAATATACAATTTACAAAGTAGGGATGCATTGACGTAGCAGTTGTTTGACAATATTCGTTAAACATATAACTTTCATTCAAATTGTCACTTGACTTGATTTAGTGGACTTCATTGTATAGCTGAATGTATTTATTTTTCCCAAACCGCAAATTTTCACAAAAAAAAAAAAAAAAAAAAAAAAAAAAAAAAAAAAAAAAAAAAAAAAAAAAAAAAAAAAAAAAAAAAAAAAAAAAAAAAAAAAAAAAAAAAAAAAAAAAAAAAAAAAAAAAAAAAAAAAAAAAAAAAAAAAAAAAAAAAAAAAAAAAAAAAAAAAAAAAAAAAAAAAAAAAAAAAAAAAAAAAAAAAAAAAAAAAAAAAAAAAAAAAAAAAAAAAAAAAAAAAAAAAAAAAAAAAAAAAAAAAAAAAAAAAAAAAAAAAAAAAAAAAAAAAAAAAAAAAAAAAAAAAAAAAAAAAAAAAAAAAAAAAAAAAAAAAAAAAAAAAAAAAAAAAAAAAAAAAAAAAAAAAAAAAAAAAAAAAAAAAAAAAAAAAAAAAAAAAAAAAAAAAAAAAAAAAAAAAAAAAAAAAAAAAAAAAAAAAAAAAAAAAAAAAAAAAAAAAAAAAAAAAAAAAAAAAAAAAAAAAAAAAAAAAAAAAAAAAAAAAAAAAAAAAAAAAAAAAATGAAAAAATAAAAAAAAAAAACAAAAACAAACCACAATATGTATATGTAAAGATTAAAACCTTAAGGTAGATGGCAGAATATATTAGAGCCTCCAACCGGGCCTCAGAAGACAAACTTTCAACTAGAAGCTCACGTACAAGTTCAAGCTGGAAAGCAAAATCAGATGAAAAAATGCAGGAAACAAAACTGGAAAGACAAATAACCAGAGATTGGCTTAGCCTTCGTCGGGTATTGTTGTCTGGATCGACATCATATATTCAGTCAAAGGTCCTTAAAAGTCGTATTATTTTACCGACAGCTATCTACATACCCAGTTTTCTAAGTCCTAGTATAAAAAGTTAAGATGAAAACATTTTCAGATAAGGATAAAATAATTTTAAGATTGTTCCTAAGTATCATTTATATTGATACAGTCAAGCATCAAATAAACAATTAGGATGAAAATGTTGATATACATTCAGTAAAAGCAGTAGGAATACACAAACCAATCGTATCAGAATTTAACCAGCTTCAACAAAACCATTATACAGGATTTGTTATGTGTGAAGTATTGCTAAATTAAAATTAGCACACAAAACTATCAAAAGAAACATACCTTTCTCCACCAATTCCTGGCATTTCGATCTCCTTCTACTAACTTTAGAGCCAATCCCTGAAGACCAGAGGTATCCCATTTTCTCTCATTTTCTCGGATACCATGTTCGTTGGATCGCATAAAAGAGACAGCCTTCCCTTGCCATTGACCCACAAATGGGCTCATCTCCACTTCCTCAAGTGATTCATCATTGCTCACACCCTCCCTTTTTTCTTCTTCTTCTTCTTCAACCTGTTCTTCCAATTGCAATAATTCCAAAGCCTCATCAGTAGCATTCCATCGGCAAACCGAGCTGAAAACCCCTTTCTTAGGAAGCTGGAGAACTCGATTGGATCCTCCTTCCCACGACATGCTGTTATCCTTTCTAATAATTACGAACTTGTACTCAACTGAATCACCCCCTTGCAGATCCAAATCGCAAACCCATCCATTCTCACTCCAATTCAGAGGAACGCTCTTCTTCCATGAGCCCAGTTCTCTAGTAGACCCTACAATTGCTACATGCTCCCCGAATTGAACTTGATGATCTAGCCTCACCTTTAATAGCAACATCCCTCCACTTCCGGAACTGGATTTCTTCTTCTTCTTCGCCTTCTTTTCCTCTCTGCCTCAAACCAAATTTGGTAACAAAATATTGCCATGGACGAGTGAAACAAACTGCAAACACTAAAGAAAAAAAAAAAGAAAAAGGAGCTTACCTGGTAATCTCTTCAGTTGTAGGAGAAACACCGCAAAAGATCCGAGAAAAACGCGGCGATTGGGAATTCCGATGACGCGGAAAGAGAAAACTGTGATACGGAATCATTCCATTGCGGTACTTCAATTGTAATTGCTTGGAAGAACGGGCATACGAACAGGTTAATGGGTAGTGAAATAGGCGGATAGAATCCATACTTCTACTAATCGATCCCAAATACAGAAAACCCAGAAATGAGAAGAGTCGGAGAGCCTGTCAGTTGAAAATCTGAAAAGCATATGAAGTTGCAGAAGAGGAAGAAGAAGAAGAAGAAGATGATGAGGAAGAAGACGATGGAAAGGCGATGGCAGAGAGAGAGGTAGATGAAAATGATTTCTCTGTTCTGTGTATTCTGTAATCTTGGAAACAGCAACCCTTACATGTACATCTCAGTAAAGAAATGAGGAGAGAGATAAGACAACTAATAAAACTCTAAGTGAACAGTGAATTCTAAATGAACAGTGTTAACACTGTCTATGCTGCCATATGCAACTACTGTGGGCTGAGAGATGCTCACTCTCGAAACAAAGGAGGAGTGGAGTGAAAGAATGAAGGGCCAATCTCTCTCGCCGCCTTCACGTCGAGTGGTGTGAAGATACTAAGAGTTCTGGGATTAGAAAAATCTGACACTGAAAAGGCGAGAAATAGATATCCACCATGGAAGACCAGAATTAGAAGGAAGGAGAAAGACGTTGGAAAGACTGCCACGCCCACGCTCCTCCCCACCGCGTGAACAAACATGCACTGATATCAATTGCACGTGTCAAATCTAAAATATAATTTTGATTAATTTAATTAGAGATTCATCCTTATAATGATTGAATTATTAATCAAAGTATAGTAAACTTTAGAGAGAGACATCTCTAGATATTTAAGAAAGCACGCGACACTTCTCATATTGTTCATTAAACATAGAATCTGAGCACGAACAACGACACAATATATCCCATTTCAAGGAAATGGGATCAGATCACACAATAACAAGACAGGATTGATAGAGTTAGTGAACTTAATCAGGCCTCCCAAGACGAAAGCGGAGGCGTCTCGGAGTCCTTCCAAGTAGCTAGTCCACTCCCATATCGATCACCCTTAACAGCATCTGCCAACGCGAAGGATTCGAGCTCTGCCATTTCTTCTATCGTCAATTTCATGGTGAAGGCCCCAATGTTTTGCTCAAAATTTACAACCTTTGTCGTCCCTATAATGGGTCAGACATCGTCGCCTTGGTGGTAGACCCAGGCCAGAGCCAGCTGCGCAGGCGTGCATCCTTTCCTCGATGCCATCTCGCTAACCTGCTCAAATATAGTTTTGTTATGCTCGAGATTTTCAAGTTGAGACCTCGGCAGAAGCTGCATAAAATCGAATAAGGTTTCATCATTCAACGAAGAACTATTGGTTTCTAAGTTTCACACCCATTTACAGCCAAAAACTAACTTTAACGTATTAGTTATATTATATTTATTAGTTCCTAAGGATATTTTAGTCTATTTACTTTTCATTGTAAACCTTAACTATATAAATTTTTTATGTGTATTCTGATTAGCTTAACAGTTTAATAAGAAACTCTATTCTCTTTTTCTCTCTATGTTATCATAGTATCAGAGTCTCCTTTTATGGATTCTCTTTACTTGATTGAAGAAATTATAATCCAATCCATAGCTTTCGCGGATCAAACTTTCGATTTTTCCTTTTGATTTGTTCTCGCTCGAGTTTGGTTGATTGGATTCTATCGATTTTGGAATTTTCGACTCTGTTGATTTAGTTATGTTGATTTGAGGATTTCGGATTTGGGAATTTCGTCTCTGTGTCTCTTTTATTATGGGTAGTCGTAAGGATGATTCCCTTCAGTCGATTAGTATTCAATTGGATGGTAAAAACTACACGTATTGGAGCTATGTTATGAAGAATTTTTTGCGTGAAAAATCTATGTGGAGCTATGTTACAGGTGTGCGGGGTTAAACCTACAGACGACACAAACGATTATGCGGCCATGGTCGACAATTGGAATGCTGATAATTCGAAAACTATTACGTGGATTAACAATTATGTTACTCACTCTATTGGTGTTCAGTTGGCTAAATATGAGACGGCTAAAGAGGTCTGGGATCATCTGGCTAGATTGTACACGCAGTCTAATTTCGCCAACAGTATCAATTGGAATCAGATATTCGCGCACTTCAACCGAATGATATGAGTATCCAAGTGTTTTATTCTGTCATGACTAATCTCTGGGATCAGTTGGCTCTCACTGAGTCTGCAGAGCTGCGAGCATTTGAACCGTATATTTCTCGTAGAGAAGCACAACGTCTGGTACAGTTTTTGATGGCCCTTCGGAATGATTTCGAGGGATTGCGTGGGATAATTCTACATCGTTCTCCTCTTTCGTCTGTTGATTCAGTGGTTAATGAACTATTAGCAGAGGAGATTCGGCTTAAGTCTAAGGTAGATAAGGTGTCTGTCACACCTATGACTCCATCCGTCTTTGCTGCTCCTCAACAGTCTCCGCCTAGCAACAAAAACAGACCAGCTCCTAAAGTCTCTCCGGATGAATGTGCTTTCTGCAAGGGGAAAGGTCATTGGAAGACTCAGTGTCTGAAATTGCTGAGTAAAGGCAAACAACAGCAGCAACAACGACCACCGCAACAACAACGTCTGCCGCAGACTACTCCATGGCCGTATCGCCCACCTCAGTCCAACAATGCAGTTGCTGCCCCGTCTTTGGATCCATATATGTTTGAGATGTTTCAGTAGTTCCTTACTTCACAGCCTCATGCCATGTCAGCCTCCTCTCCTAAAGGTTTGTCTTTGTCTGCTAATTCAGGTCAATCGTCTCCCTTATGGAACTTAGATTCAGGTGCTTCTCATCATATGTCTCCTGATATTAATTCTTTTACGTCTGTTACTTCTGCTCCCTCTTTGTCTATCATGACCGCTGACGGTACTCCAATGTCATTGGTAGGAATTGGCTTTGTTCGCACATCTCGTTTATCTCTATCAGATGTATACTATATTCCTAGTCTAACCTTAAATCTGGTATCTGTTGGTCAATTGTGTGATTCTGGTCTCTTAGTTCTTTTTTACTTCTACTAATTGTTGTGTTCAGGACCCGCAATCTCAGAAGGTGATTGGGACAGGCCGTAAGGAAGGGGGACTCTATGTTTTGGATGAGCTCAAAGTATCAGATGTTGCTGCCTCTAGTGTGGATTTGTCATCTTTTCTTTTGAATCGTTCGTCTTCTGATTTTTATCTTTGGCACTCTTGTTTAGGTTGTGTTTCTGTGTCTCATTTAAAGTTTTTGTTGTCTACAGGAGTTTTAGGTCATTTAGCAAGTCATGATATTTCTGATTGTCGTGGTTGTAAACTGGCTAAATTTTCAGCCTTGCCTTTTTATAAAAGTATTTCTTTTTCCATTACCCCATTTGATCTTGTGCATTCTGATGTGTGGGGACCCTCTCCTGTATCCACCAAAGGGGGTTTCGTTCATTGATGATTTCACTCGTCATACTTGGATTTATCTTATGAAACACAGGTCTGATTTCCTTACCATATTCAGTAACTTTAGAGCTCTTGTGAAAACTCAACACTCCTCTGTCGTTAAACATTTTCAGTGTGATTTTGGGGGGTGAATACACTTCTAACAATTTTTATCAGTTGCTTGCTTCTGATGGGACTATCCACCAAACCTCGTGTACAGACACTCCTCAACAAAATGGTGTTGCTGAAAGGAAACATCATCATCTTGTTAAAACAGCTCGTTCGTTCTTGTTGTCAGCCGAGGTTCCTAGTGAGTTTTGGGGGGAGGCAATACTTACAGCTGCTCATGTGATCAACAAAATTCCAATATCTCATAATTCAGGTTTGTCTCCTTTTGAAAAGTTATATAGTCATTCACCTAATTATTCTTCGTTGCACGTCTTCGGTTGTACTTGCTTGGTTCTCCGACCACATGTTGAGTGTAATAAATTGTCTCATCGGTCCGCCTTATGTGTCTTTTTGGGTTATGGTGTTGGTCAAAAGGGATATCGTTGTTTTGATCCAGTTAGTCAAAAACTGTATGTCTCGCGTCATGTTGCGTTTTTAGAGCATATTCCCTTCTTTTTTGTTTCTACTAGTTCTCATCACATGACACAGTCAGATTTAGTTCGTATTGATCCTTTCGATACCGACCCCGACGAAGTTCTATCTGATACTTTGGTTCACGAGGCATCCACCTCCCATGCCTCTACTCCTACGACCACCCAGTTCTCGGATGAGATTGCGGACGATCCTCCTCTACGACAGTCTACTCGTACTCGTAAGTCTACTAAACTCCCTGATTTTGAGTACTCTTCTTATTCTACTTCCTTTGTTTCTTTTGTTGCCTCTGTTCATCGTCTTTTTGAGCCTTTGTCCTATAGAGAGGCAGTTTGTGATCTCCTTTGGCAGGCTGCTATGGCTGAGGAACTTACTGCTCTACACCAGACTCATACATGGGATTTGGTGTCGCTGCGGTTCGAAAAACTCGTTGGTCTACAAGATTAAAACCAAATCCAATGGATCTATTGAACGATACAAGGCCCGACTTGTTGCTAAAGATTATTCCCAGGAGTATGGCATGAATTATGAAGAAACTTTTACTCATGTTGCAAAAATGACGACTGTTCGCACTCTGATAGCAGTTGCTTCTGTTTTCCAATGGAGAATATCTCAGATGGATGTCAAGAATGCCTTATTGAATGGAGATCTTCATGAAGAAATTTATATGACGCCTCCTCCCGGTGTAGCTCATCAACCTGGTGAAGTTTACAAGCTTCGCAAAGCTCTTTATGGTCTCAAACAAGCACCACGTGCCTGGTTTGAGAAATTTTCCTTAGTGATAACTTCGTTTGGCTTTCTTCCTAGTCACCATGATTGGCGTTATTTGTCAAGCGTACAACGGCAGGTCGTATTCTATTATCCTTGTATGTTGATGACATGATAATTACTGGTGATGATTATGATGGTATTGAGTCTTTGAAGTATAAGTTGGCACGTTGCTTCGCTATGAACGACTTGGGCATGCTACGTTATTTTTTGGGAATTAAGGTTGCCTATTCTCCAAAAGGTTATCTCTTATCTCAATCAAAGTATATAGTGTAGGATCGGAATTGTCTAAGAGGGAGGTGATTAGACTTTTTAATTTTAATTTCAATTTAACCTAATTTCTCTTATTGATTAAACTTAGTTACAGCACTAGTAATCAAATAATGTAAAGAGAGAGAAAGAGAAATTAGACACCAGTATTTTTACGTGGTTCGGCCAAACTGCCTACGTCCACGCTCCAAGGCTCTCCCTTGAAGATTTCTTACTTCTCCTCAACGAGAAAATCTGATCGACCTTACGGGCTTCGATCCACAGCCTTTCACAATCCTGGATTGAACTTAGCGGGCGTCAATCCACTGCCTTACAGGATATTCAAGTTTGAAATACAGAATACAATGATCTACAAGCTCTCAAAACAGAATCTCAAGTTTTGGAGTAGAGAGGTGTAGATTGAGAATTCAGAGTAATAATTTTCGCACCTAGGGCTCAGAATTCAAAATGGCAAAAAGTTCTTCCTTCGTGCTCTGAGCTCAGCTTATATACTCTGTCTTCTAATCGGCTAGGCTTCAATGCTCCTTATCCAATAATAGAAGTTTAGTTACCGTTGGAGCAGCTTCCGTACAAGTTCAGGTAGCCGTTGCCGTTTGTAGTTGCAAATCGTCGTCGCCATTAATGTTCTGGAGTTATGGCTGAAAACGACGTCACTGTAGCTTCGCGGCTAATTTGAATTCTGGCGGAAGACAAAGCTGACTTATAGTCTTGAACCGCCAACAGAAGATGAAGCTTTAAACCCTTGAACCGGCGTCGGATGATGAAGCTCTAAATGCTTGAACCGGCATCGGATGATTGATTCATAGTTGTCTTCCGCCTTTGTCGTTTAGTGACCGGAAGAGCATTTTATTGAAGTCATCCGCCTTTGTCGTTTTGTGGCCGGAAGAGCATTTTATTGACGTCATCCGCCTTTGTCGTTTTGTGGCCGGAAGAGTATTTTATTGAAGTCATCCGTTGAAGTCATCCGCCTTTGTCGTTTTGTGGCCGGAAGAGCATTTTATTGAAGTCATCCGCCTTTGTCGTTTTGTGGCCGGAAGAGCATTTTATTGAAGTCATCCGCCTTTGTCGTTTTGTGGCCGGAAGAGTATTTTATTGAAGTCATCCGCCTTTGTCGTTTTGTGGCCGGAAGAGCATTTTATTGAAGTCATCCGCCTTTGTCGTTTTGTGGCCGGAAGAGCATTTTATTGAAGTCATCCGCCTTTGTCGTTTTGTGGCCGGAAGAGCATTTTATTGAAGTCATCCGCCTTTGTCGTTTTGTGGCCGGAAGAGCATTTTATTGAAGTCATCCGCCTTTGTCGTTTTGTGGCCGGAAGAGCATTTTATTGAAGTCATCCGCCTTTGTCGTTTTGTGGCCGGAAGAGCATTTTATTGAAGTCATCCGCCTTTGTCGTTTTGTGGCCGGAAGAGCATTTTATTGAAGTCATCCGCCTTTGTCGTTTTGTGGCCGGAAGAGCATTTTATTGAAGTCATCCGCCTTTGTCGTTTTGTGGCCGGAAGAGCATTTTATTGAAGTCATCCGCCTTTGTCGTTTTGTGGCCGGAAGAGCATTTTATTGAAGTCATCCGCCTTTGTCGTTTTGTGGCCGGAAGAGCATTTTATTGAAGTCATCCGCCTTTGTCGTTTTGTGGCCGGAAGAGCATTTTATTGAAGTCATCCGCCTTTGTCGTTTTGTGGCCGGAAGAGCATTTTATTGAAGTCATCCGCCTTTGTCGTTTTGTGGCCGGAAGAGCATTTTATTGAAGTCATCCGCCTTTGTCGTTTTGTGGCCGGAAGAGCATTTTATTGAAGTCATCCGCCTTTGTCGTTTTGTGGCCGGAAGAGCATTTTATTGAAGTCATCCGCCTTTGTCGTTTTGTGGCCGGAAGAGCATTTTATTGACGTCATCCGCCTTTGTCGTTTTGTGGCCGGAAGAGTATTTTATTGAAGTCATCCGCCTTTGTCGTTTAGCGAGCGGTGGAGTATTTCTTTTAAACGACTCCGCTCTTGTCGTTTTGTGACCGGTGGACTGATTCTTTTGCTTAACACATTTCAGCCCTGTACACTTAATCATATGCATTAGAAACTAAAATACCCTTTTTAAGGGTATCTCCAACAAATCTAACTCAAATGCATTTCATTAAATTCAATTAATAAACATAATCAAATTATAATATTAAGCAGACAAATTCATCATCAAAAACAAATTAAGACTTAAACATTATTTAAGTCAACATATAGCTTATTTGTTTTAGAGTGCTCGACTCACTGACAGCAGGACTGTTGATACTCCCTTTGAGACTAATGCTAGATACTCTCCGTCGGATAGCACTCCTTTGACAGATTACAGTCTCTATCGTACCATTGTAGGCAGTTTTGTTTATCTTACTGTGACTCGCCCCGACATTGCGCATGCTGTTCATGTGGTTAATCAGTTTGTCACTGCTCCTACTACAGTTCATTGGGCTGCCGTTCTTCGTATTCTCAGGTACCTTCGAGGCGTTCAGCTTCATAGTCTCTTGTTTCCTTCTACGTCTTCGTTAAAGCTGCGTGCTTATTCTGATGCAGATTGGGCTGGTGATTCTACGGATCGCAAATCAACCACTGGATTTTGTATTTTCCTCGGTGACTCGCTTATTTCGTGGAAGAGCAAGAAACAAGATGTCATTTTTCGCTCTTCTACAGAAGCAGAGTATCGTGCCATGGCCTCGACTACCTGTGAAATTATTTGGTTACGCCGGTTGCTTGCTGATATGGGTATTTCTTTTTGTCACCCTACTCCGTTACATTGTGATAATCAGAGTGCTATTCAGATTGCACACAATCCAGTTTTTCATGAGCAAACCAAGAATATCGAGATTGATTGTCATGTCACTCGCCACCACCTACAGATCGGCACCATCACATTGCCATTCGTTTCTTCTCATCTGCAAATAGCTGATATGTTTACAAAAGCACTCTCGGCTTCGCGCTTCCGTTTTTTATCTGACAAACTCTCAATGCTTATAGCTGTAGCATCGTGAGTTTGAGGGAGAATATTAGT
This sequence comes from Begonia masoniana, assembly GCA_022432975.1. NCBI lineage: Eukaryota > Viridiplantae > Streptophyta > Magnoliopsida > Cucurbitales > Begoniaceae > Begonia > Begonia masoniana. Next base: position 50,672,618 of record CM039503.1, on the reverse strand, counting down.
TATATTATATTTATTAGTGCCTAAGTCTATTTACTTTTCATTGTAAACCTTAACTATATAAACTCTTTATGTGTATTCTGATTAGCTTAACAGTTTAATAAGAAGCCTTATTATTTTTTTCTCTCTGTGTTATCATAACAATCAAGCAAGAAACTAGTTTGATCTTAAGATTAGCAGGTCAGAAGAAGCTTAGCAATAGCAGAATTGAAAGAACTTTGGAAACATGAATTTACATATTCTAGTTCTCTACATGCAAGCATATATCGAATATACTGTAGGGACAACAACCTTTCGAGAATCGTTGAGCTCTTCGACTAACTTGGGTCAAGATGATAAGAACCCTCGACCCAATTCCAATACCAAGCTCCCTAAAACATTTGGATGGAAAATTCAAATCATTGGCAATATTTTCCTCAAAAGATTGACTAATAACTATTCCATTTGTGAAGAAACAGTAGATTAATGCAGTTCTATCTCACCTGCAGGTTGGAATTATATCTTCTTCCGCATCTCATGACCACAAGGACCATTCCAGCTGCACTGCTGTTATCGGATGAACAACATGGGCTCTTCTGATGGTGGAAGCCGAAGCTTCGGATAGACCGATGTACTTAACTTTACCCTCTTTAACTAGTTTCAGCTCCCCAATCTTTGGATCAAAATAACGAAGTGCATTTGAATATCATTTTTTAGTCTGATTCTTGTAAGATCGTGATTGTCTAAGAGAGGGAGTGAATTAGAAATTTCTTAATCTAATCGATTTTAGATATGCAAATTAGGTTTATCTTTTCTTCTCACTTTTTGGTGATATTGTACTAAACAACAAACAATATTAAACAAATAAAAGTAAGAGAGAGAGAAAAAAAAATAATATCAAAGTTTTTAACGTGATTCGACCAATCCTGCCTACTTCCACGCTCCAAGGCTCCCCCTTGAAGATTCTTTCCTTCTCCTCACGAGAAATCTAGATCGAACTTCACGAGCGTCGATCTGCTACCTTTACACTTCTGAATTGAACTTCTCGGGCGTCAATCCACTGCCTTACAGTTTTACAGGATGAAGATATTAAGCACAACGATTACACTCTCTCAAGACAAAATCTCAAGTTCTAGGGCAAAGAGATGTAAACTGTCGCAGAGTATTACAGACACTTTTTGCTCGTGAGAGTAAAAAGATAATTGTAAAAATTGGCAAAAAGTTCTTCTCCCAAGCTTCAATTTTCTTTTTATACTCTTGTCTGAAATCTGCATCTCACTAAAAAATGTGACCGTTGGAGAGAATCCGTACGCAGAAAAATAGCCGTTTAGTTCTGGAGTCGCTATCACTCGCAGTCTTTAATTCGGCGTTGTTAAGACTCTGGACGTTCGAGTTTAGACAAATCCGTTTAGTCTGATGTTGGACGAATGCTCGTCGGACTACTTCGCATGAATTCATTGTTCTGTCTTTGAACATTTTGGACGCTTGATATTCGGACAAGTACTTTGGATAACAACGTCTGTCTTGACTTTGGACGACTACGTCAACTTGACTTTGGATGACTGCGTCTGTCTTGAAAGTTTGGACGACTGCGTCTGCCTTGTAAGTTTGGACGACTGCGTCTTCGGACTAATAACACTTAGCCAAAAAAGTTATAAACATAATATCCTTTTCAAAGGGCATTTCCAGATAAATGCAATCAACGCAATAATCCAATTATACAGTTTATATATTTATTTCATATTAATCACCATCATCAAAAACATATTTAGACTTAAACACCATTTAAGTCAACAATCTCCCCATTTTTTATGATGACAAATATATACTCTGTTTCAACATATTAAACTGTATTTCAGCTTACATTTACATACTCCCCCATATTCTATGCAGAATTAATTTAAGTAATTTCTTAATGAAGCAATCTGTAAATTCTATACCCTTCTCTGTAAATTCTATACCCTTCTCCCCCTTTGACATTATAAAAAATAAACACTTAGGAGGAATGACATTCAGCACAGCACATGAGAGATGACAGAAGAAAAACAGTCACAGTTGGACACCAGATATAAAAAGATATCATTCATAGTGTAAAAAAAAAAAAAAAAAAAAAAAAAAAAAAAAAAAAAAAAAAAAAAAAAAAAAAAAAAAAAAAAAAAAAAAAAAAAAAAAAAAAAAAAAAAAAAAAAAAAAAAAAAAAAAAAAAAAAAAAAAAAAAAAAAAAAAAAAAAAAAAAAAAAAAAAAAAAAAAAAAAAAAAAAAAAAAAAAAAAAAAAAAAAAAAAAAAAAAAAAAAAAAAAAAAAAAAAAAAAAAAAAAAAAAAAAAAAAAAAAAAAAAAAAAAAAAAAAAAAAAAAAAAAAAAAAAAAAAAAAAAAAAAAAAAAAAAAAAAAAAAAAAAAAAAAAAAAAAAAAAAAAAAAAAAAAAAAAAAAAAAAAAAAAAAAAAAAAAAAAAAAAAAAAAAAAAAAAAAAAAAAAAAAAAAAAAAAAAAAAAAAAAAAAAAAAAAAAAAAAAAAAAAAAAAAAAAAAAAAAAAAAAAAAAAAAAAAAAAAAAAAAAAAAAAAAAAAAAAAAAAAAAAAAAAAAAAAAAAAAAAATATATGCATAGTGAAACAAAATTATACATTAAAGAATATGCCTAGTTCTCCGGGGAAGAGGGAGTATCCCAGCCCATGAGAGCCCCTAGTTGACTAAGGAAATCACCCTGAGCAGGAGGGGATTCCACCTGACGAGGGAGCTCCTCAACAGGAGCAGCTTCACCGGTAATTGAAGGATCAGCTTCTGGAGGGGGATCTGAAACGGTCCCGGGCTGATCAATACACGGATCAGGAACACGCATTGGCTCAGGAGTCACTCCACCAGCTTCCAAAGCCTCATCCCCATGAGAGGGCTCTCCATCACTCTTAGTCAAAAGGGTACTGAGATCTCCAATGTGAGTGATGACCCTTTCAGATTCTTGCTGCAATTGAGCTGTTACAAGATTGGAATGAAATCGAACATAAGAGATGATATCATCAATTGCTTTACTATTCTCGACTGCCGCTTGATCAATGCGGTTGTTAACATCAGCAATAGCTGAACTATGATTGGAGTCCAATGGATTAAAGCATTTGTGCAGGTCTTGAATCGCAGCTGCGCGATGTTCAAGTTGTGAAAGGACAAGCTCTTCAAACTGAGCATGGTGGGAGAGATACAGGGATTGAAAAGATTCAAGACCAGTCTCGAGGCTGGTAATGCTTGCCCGAAGCTCATCCTGCAGTTCCTCAGACATAGAAGTCTGCACTGGAGAAGTGTGAGGACCTTTAGAGTGAGGAGGAACATGGGCAGATGAGGAAGAAATCTGAGGAGGAGAGGAAGCAAGAATTGGACTGGTTGGTCGTGGAAGAGGTTGGAGGAAAATATCAGCTTGGACTGTATGAGGTTCAGGATCACTCACAGGCTCTTGAGTGTGAGTGTGCACATTATTGACCTCCTCAGGAGCTTGAAGAAGAAGAACTTGAGGTGGCAGAGGGTCAAGGACAGGAATGAGAGTGTCATCTTGACCACTTTCTTCCTCTTCTTCGTCGGCAATGATTAAGCGTCGTGAAACACCTCCTTGGCTAGGTTTTTCAACCAACACACCTTGATCATTTCTTATTATTCCCATTCTGGACAAGGTGGAGGATGAAAGGAAATCGGATTTCTTCAGGGATAAAAGCTTGTCAGACTCCGGAAAACTGACTCCAAACCTTTGAAAAATTTTCATAAGTAAAAGATTGTAAGGCAGAGACTTGGACACATTGCATGCAACTTGAAGCATCCAATTTAAAACAATGTATCCAACATGCAATGGTTCACCTTTGAATATCTGTCCAAGCAAGAAGAGATTCATTTCACTGACATGGTCTCTATGACCATCTATGGGCAAGATGTTATAGTGGATCATTTGGTGCAAGACTCTAGCCCTAAGGTTCAAATCCTTGCTCTTCTATAACGCCCCCGAACCCACCCCGGCTCGGTGCGCTACATCACTAACTCAAACCGTGTTTAAAACGAATTTTTAAAATAATTTTTGGCTACAACTTTTCATCAAAAACACGAAAATCATTAAAAATAGACATCGTTTGCTTTACTAAAAACAATCGGGCAGCATAACGACTAAATTACTGAAGAATTTTAGGGTTTTGGTGGAATTTTGGTGAAGTTTAGTAAGGATTTAGGAAACCCTAAAGGGTAACTCCGAAAATTCTATTTGATTGCTATGTTTTCTTGCCAATTTGGTTGTTTAAACCTTGGATAGGATGGTTTAGGTTAATTTTAGGGATAGATTAGAGTTTTAGTTGATTTAGTTGAAAAATCGGTTTTGAAAATTAGAAAAGCCGATTATGTTTTTGTGTTTTCTGATTTTATAAGTTGTTTGGTTGTTAAATTTGAGTGTTTCAATGGATAGTATACGTGTAGAGGTTTACGGATTGGGGTGGCACGTCGAAATCTGTTGAAAAACGAGGGAGTTATGGCCGTTCGAAGTTGGACGCTAAAAATAATGAGAAAATCGGGTTTTAGGTTTTGTTTTGTTTAGTTGGTTGAATTTTAGTTAGTTTTGGGTTTAAGATTTCTTTAGAATTTTCTAGAATAATTGCTAAGTTATTTTTCCTATTTGTTAGGTTGTCGAGCAAATAGTTTGGTTGGACGAAGTGAACAATCGAGTGCCGAATAGCCAGGTAAGTAGAGGATGTTTGTGTTTTGCCATCGGGCCTACACCATGGAACGGTAGGGAATTGTTTGTTTGCTTTGTTTGTTTGGTTGTTTTGTTTTGTTTCGTATTGAGCATTTTGTGTGACATGCATCACGGTTTTCAAACTACGAACCGAACGAGTTTTTAGCATGGTTTTGAATGGTGAGCTTGAAATGTAAGGGTGGTGTGAGTTGAAATGCAATGTGGTTGTGTTAGAGTCACTCAGTCGCGTTAGGGTAGCACCTGCGAGGAACTCTGGTAGAGTTTCCCAGTCGCATTAAGGTGGTACCTGCGGGGGGACTAGCAAAGTTAGAGTCACCCAGTCGCGTTAGGGTAGCACCTGCGAGGAACTCTGGTAGAATTTCTCAGTCGCGTTAAGGTGGTACCTGCGGGGGGACTAGCAGAGTTAGAGTCACCCAGTCGCGTTAGGGTAGCACCTGCGAGGAACTCTGGTAGAGTTTCCCAGTCGCGTTAAGGTGGTACCTGCGGGGGGACTAGCAGAGTTGAGTCACCTAGTCGCGTTAGGGTAACACCTGCGAGGAACTCTAGTAGAGTTTCCCAGAGGCCTAGTCGCGTTAGGGTAACACCTGCGAGGAACTCTAGTAGAGTTTCCCAGTCGCGTTAAACTCTAAGATGCATGTTAAACTCCTCTAATCACCAAAACTCCTTTAATCCTCGAATCCAAGGCCTACGTGCGTCGTAGGAAATTCCTGGGTGTTACATCTTCAACTTCAGGGGAGCATGTTCGGATCCTTAGCAATTAGTTTGATTAACTCCTTGCCTGCTGGCCTCTCAAGAAAAGACGGATTCTTTGCTGCCTCAAAGAATCTCCGTGAACCATTCAGAAACTCGCAATTAAGGATGTCGTGGATCATTTCCTGAGTTAGTTCAATATGTCATCCATAGACATAACTCCTGAGAATGAGGGGTCGTGTAGAATGTTCTAGGTTTGCATAGAACATTCTAATCGGAGTTGCACAATAAGGGGCCTCAGCATCAAACAGCCCTATTAACCCCAACCTAAGTAATGGTTCCTCTAAGTCCAGACCAATCAAATCTCTAAATACTACTGCTCTAGATCGATAAGAGGTTTGATTTCCAAACCTTCATAATACCTATTAAAGGTGGCCTGATTTATGAACTCGTGATTTGGCCATTGAAGAGGAGGAGGAACTGTGACAGACTGTGTATCCACCGTATGAGAAGTCTTTTGCTTTTTCCTTGAGAAAACTTGTGCTGCTCGAGAGGAAGATGTCATTGCAAAAGAAATAGATTTCTGAATCAAAGACGGAATTTCACGAAGAGCAGAGAAGAATAGGAATCGCTGGACGAAACGAAAGGAGTCGAGAGGTTTTAGAGGATTTTTCGAAAGTTAGGGTTTCTGTAACATTTCGAAAGAATTTATAGTCCATTCTTTTAAAGTCCATTGTTATCGACCATTGTGACACTGTCTATTGTCAACGTCCATTATGACAACGTCCATTGTGACAACGTCCATTGTCAACGTCCATTCATTCTAGAGAGAAGTAAATCATGGAGATCGTCCAATTCTTAATTGACCACACTACTTATTGGCCAATGTTTTCCAATCAACAAAAAAATAAAACTTAATTTTTCTCAATCCTAATGAGACCTAACCTAATTCTAATATTATTGAAGGTCTTCTCATCTAATGGCTTGGTAAAGATATCTGCTAATTGATCTACATAATTGACAAATTCTAAGGAGATATCTCATTTCTGAACATGATCTCTAATGAAATGATATCTAATCTCGATGTGTTTGGTTCTAGAATGTTGAATGGGATTCTTGGATATATTGATGGCACTGGTGTTGTCACACCGAATGGGAATCCTATCATAGAAAAAGTTATAATCTTCAAAAGTTTTCTTCATCCAAAGCATCTGTGCACAACAACTGCCAGCAGCAATATATTCACTTTCGGCCGTTGAAAGTGCAACAGAATTTTACTTCTTGGAGTACCAAGAAACAAGAGACCCACCAATGAATTTACAAGTTCCACTCGTGCTTTTCCTATCTACTAGACTCCCAGCATAATCGGAGTCAGAATATCCTATAAGGTCAAAGGATGTACAATTCGGGTACCATAAGCCTAAATCATATGTCCTACTTAGATATTTGAAAATCTATTTAACAGCAGTTAAGTGAGATTCCTTAGGAGAAGCTTGAAACCTAGCACACACTAAATAGGATATCAGGCCTGCTAGCCGTTAGGTATAATAGAGAACCAATCATACCTCTATACTTCTTAATATCCACACTTATCCCATTTTCATCTTTATCCAATTTTGTAGTTGTGCTCATGGGAGTTCTAGAAGACTTGGAGGAATCTAATCTAAATCTTTTTAGGAGGTCTTTGATGTATTTTTCTTGACAGAAGAAAATTCCATCTGGTTTTTGACTAATTTGAAATCCTAAGAAGAATTTTAACTCCCCCATCATACTCATTTCAAACTCATTTTACATAACAGTGACAAACTCATCACAAAGTGAAACATTTGTAGAACCAAATATGATGTCATCAACATAGATTTGAACTATAAGAATGTCATTGTCTTTTTGCATGGTAAAAAGGGTTGAATTGGTATTACCCTTTTTGAACTTCCTTTCCTTAAAGAAATTCTTTAACCTATCATACCAAGCTCTAGGAGCTTGTTTAAGTCCATAGAGAGTCTTCCTAAGCTTATAGACATGGTCAGGTTTGTCATAGACTTCAAATCCTAAGGGCTGCTCTACATAAACTTCTTCTAAGAAATAATAATTTAAAAAAGCATTCTTAACGTCCATTTGAAAGAGTGTGAAGTTTTTGTAGCAAGCATAGACTAAGAGCATCCTAATAGATTCTAGTCTAGCTACGGGTGCAAAGGTTTCCTCAAAATCTATTCCTTCTTCTTGGTTGTAACCTTTGGCAACTAATCTAGCTTTGTTTCTGACCACAATCCCATTTTCATCAATCCTATTCTTAAATACCCATTTGGTTCCAATAATATGATGGTCATCGGGTTTTGGAACAAGTTCCCAAACGTTATTCCTTTCGAATTGGTTTAACTCATCTTGCATAGCAACTATCCAATTTTCATCCAATTCGGCTTCCTCAAACTTCTTAGGCTCTATTTGAGATATGAAAGCAACATTAGCACAAAGATTTCTAAGCGAGGCTCTAGTTTTTACTCCTAATTTTGGATCACCTAGAACTTCATCTAAAGAATGATCTTTAACATATTTTCAGTCTCTGGGAAAAGCATCCTTTTCATCCTTGACTGAGACAATTTCTAGAGATTTTGAAGAAGGCTCTAGGGAATTTTCTCCTTGAATGGTGTAACGCCCCGAGTTATCTGAACCTGGTTCGTTACACAGAAGCCCGTACATGACTAAGAAATTTCAACCATATTTTAAAACATCGCTCAACATTCAACATTTGACATTTGCTAAAATCTCAATACATTTAAAAATTTACAGCGGAAATCATTTGAGCAACAATAAAGTTAAACAAAACTATGAAACATTATTTGGAAAGTTAAGAAGCAATCGGCAAATAGGAAATAGAGGTTTAAACCGTGGAATACTTAAGAAGTCACAGAAGTCAAACGCATCTGTCGATGAATAAAGTCAACGGAAGAAGCAGAAACAGAAAATAGAAAGCTTCTACCGATGACATCAACCAGAAGAGTTGGAAACAAAAGACATCTCTCGGTGGACTACATCTATCGATGACGTCAGGCGGATCAATCAATTATCCAACATCAACCGATCGCAAAACGGCAAGTTTTGCGACTCGCATCTACCGATGGCAAAACGACAAAAATCTCTCATTCCCTTCTTCCGATAGAATAAACTGCATATACCAATCACTAAACGACAAAGCATAATACCCACTCATACCGATAGTGCAAAATCTACATCTTCCGATAGAATTAAACCTACATCATCCGATGGCTTAACTGAAGACATCATCCGATAGACAACATAACTATAACTCAGCATCTACCGATAGACATCATCTACCGATAGAGGACAGAACAATAACTCAACGTCTGCCGATAGACATCATCTACCGATAGAGAACAGAGCGACATTTCAACTATTTCTTGCTATGCAAACACAACTCTAAGTACAGAAAGAATTTACTTATTTCACTGAAACCATTCAGAAATAATTCGAATAACTGCATTACTCAAATCCAGTAAAACAAACATTTAAAAACTCAACAGAATATCATTATCAGAAAATCTCAAAACGTATTCAAAATATTAAAACCACTACTGACATGAAAACTCAACATACTTAAATTGAAACATTGTCAACTGAAACTTCACACCAACTGACATCAGTTAAACCGCCTCATCAAGTACCAGATCCGTGGCATGAATGTGCTCCTCCAACCAGCCTATCCATCAACAAGCTCAGAGAAATCACCTGCTGTCACTTCCTCACCTACATCACAAAACTCATCTATTAGCCTAATGCTAAATAAGTGAAGCGATAATGAAATGATATGCTGAAACTTAAATCCTAATTATGTAGTTTCTACTTTCCCATCTCAGTTGCACATTCGTTCATTCACTGATCTGATCCCTCGGTTCCCTTGAGAGTGGGATCAATTCTCCCGATGTTATACATCATCTTCATCAGTTAAGTGGTGGATGAATTCCCTTAATAGCTATCCTGATCCCTCAGTTCCCTTGGGAGTGGGATCAGTTCTCCCAATGTTATATATCATCTTCATCAGTTAAGGGGTGGATGAATTCCCTTAATAGCTACTCTGATCCCTCAGTTCCCTTGGGAGTGGGATCAGTTCTCCCAATGTTATAAATCATCTTCATCAGTTAAGGGGTGAATTAGTTCCCTTAACAGCCAATGCATTTCAATCTGTACCTGCCTTTCCATAACATTACATGAAAGTTCATTTTCGTATTCTTTCAAAAACATGATGCATAACATACAGGAAATACTCAAACATGCATACACCTAGTGTTCTGTGATGTAGGCCGAAGGCACACACAATACTTCACTTACCTGGCTCTCCTGGAAATGCTCGGTTTCAACTACTCCAGAAGCTCGCTCACCTAAGGTTATGACGGTACATTAATCCAACTCTCACTAAACCTTACCAAAAATCAATAATATGTTTGAGGAAACTGATTTGAAACTCTGCTACCCGTGCATTCCCATTTATCACCAAGAACTCGAACCTACCCTTAATCACAGCATCCTCAAAATCTTCACATTGTATTCTCTCAGTTATCTAATCGCTAATATACAAGAAAAACAAGGAAGACTTACCTAGATTGAAGGAGAATCGGGCGAGAGAATCGCCTAGAGAGCTCTACTGCTCGAGCTGAAAACCGAAAGAGGGAAATAGGGAATAGTGGCGGCTACAATGTATTAACACTTCCCTTAAATACGTTATCCGTTTTAAAACCTCACTTTACATAAATGCCCTTGCTTAGTCACCCATTAACCTAATAAATAATTATCCCAATTCTTTCATAAAAATTGCACATCATTATTTGATAAGTTAAATTTGGTTTAGCGGAACCGGGTGCTAAAATCTACCGTCCTTAAAGGAATTTTGTCCTCAAAATTTAATACCTAAATAATTCTGGATGTTGGTCCATCATGTCTTGCTGGCGTTCCTAAGTTGTTTCTTCTAAGTTCTGGTTACGCCATAAAACTTTCACCAGTGGGACTTCTTTGTTGCGCAGTACTTTCACAGTATAGTCTAGGATCCTTACTAGTTTCTCTTCATAAGTAAGAGTGGGGTGAGCTTCAATACTCTGAGGTTCCATAACTTGAGATAGATCTCTAACACACTTCCTTAGCATGGAAACATGAAACACATTATGGAATCCTTCGAAAGAGGCTGGTAACTGTAGTTGATAAGCTGACTTTCCAATCCTCTTCAAGATTGAGAAAGGTCCAATATATCTGGGGTTCAACTTGCCTCTCTTTCCAAATCTCACGACTCCCTTGAAAGGTGACACTTTAAGAAAAACTTCATCACCTACTTCAAATTCCAGTTCTCTTCGTCTTTTGTTCGCATAGCTTTTCTGCCGGCTTTGAGCTGTCAAGATTCTTTGTCGGATAAGAGCAATTTTCTCCACTATCTGCTGCACAATATCAGGACCAATCAATTGTGCTTCTCCAACTTCATCCCAATATAATGGAGATCTGCACTTTCGTCCATATAATGCCTCGTAAGGTGTCATGCCTATTGTTGCCTGAAAACTGTTGTTATAAGAAAATTCTACCAAGGACAAGTATTTGCTTCATGAACCTTGAAAGTCTAATACACATGCACGGAGCATATCCTCCAATGTTTGAATAGTCCTTTCGGATTGTCCATCTGTTTGAGGGTGGAAAGCTGTGCTAAAACTAAGCTGTGTTCCCATAGCCTTGTGCAAACTTTTCCAAAACTTAGATGTAAATCTGGAGTCTCGGTCTGAAACTATGCTGCTTGGAACTCCATGCAGTCTAACAACTTCGTGCACATACAACTCAGCCAGTTGATCCATCGAGTATGTTATCTTCATTGGCAGAAAGTGAGCAGATTTGGTTAAACGATCAACTATTACCCAGATTGCATCGTGACTCTTAGCTGTTCTAGGCAATCCTATAACAAAATCCATAGTTATTTGTTCCCATTTCCATTCAGGAACTGGTAAAGGTTGCAATGTTCCAGCAGGCCTCTGATGTTCAGCTTTGACTTGCTGGCAGATCAGACATGACTCTACATACTCCGCCACACTTCTTTTCATACCTGGCCACCAATAATGTTGCTTGAGATCTCTGTACATCTTCGTACTTCCGGGATGAACATAAAGTCTAGAAGAATGTGCCTCATATAGGATTCCCTTTCTAAGTTCAGTATCAGCCGGAACAAACCATCTATTTCGAAACTTGAGAATTCCATCAACTGAGCAGTTGAAATCCGACTTGTCAGTAGAATCCATGCACAACTTATACTTATTACATTCAGTGTCATTCATTTGAACTTCCTTTATTTTCTCCAAAATAGTTGGCCTCAAAGATATGGCCGAAAGCATGGCTGACACACTAGACACAGCTTCCAGGTTAAATCTTTGGAATTCTGTCTCTAAAGCTATCGGTATGTCTAGAATCAATGTAGAGACTGAAGGAATCACTCTACTCAAAGCATCAGCCACCACATTCGCCTTGCCAGGGTGGTACTTAATCTCAAAATCATAATCTTTGACAAACTCTAACCACCTACGTTGCCTCATATTCCGTTCCTTTTGCGTGAAAATGTATTTCAGACTTTTATGATCCGAAAATATCTCACAAGTTTGTCCATACAGGTAGTGCCTCCAAATCTTTAATGCAAAAACCACAGCAGCTAATTCTAAGTCATGTGTAGGGTAATTCTGTTCGTGTACTTTTAACTGCCTAGAAGCATAAACTATAACCTTTCCATCTTGCATCAAAACACAACCAAGCCCGACCTTGGAAGCATCACAATAAATACTGAATTTACCATTTTCGACAGGAAGAGTCAATATTGGAGCATTGGTTAGTTTCTGTTTCAAGGTCTGAAAACTGGATTCGCATTCCCCTGTCCATGCATACTTTATGTTTTTCCTTGTTAACTGAGTGAGGGGTGTGGCAATATTTGAAAATCCCTCGATAAATTTTCTATAATATCCTGCTAATCCAAGGAAACTTCGAATATCAGTGGCATTCTTCGGTTGAGGCCACTCCTTAACTGCTTGAACTTTGGCTGGATCGACAGATATTCCATCTCCAGAGATCACGTGACCAAGAAAGTGAACTCTGTCCAACCAAAACTTACACTTGGAAAACTTAGCATAAAGCTGGTGCTGCCTTAGTAATCCTAACACCAAACCCAAATGCCTTGCATGCTCATCCTTAGATCTAAAATAGATTAGAATGTCATCTATGAATACAATAACAAACTTGTCCAAATACTCGTGAAACACCCTATTCATGAGATCCATGAAGGCTGCTGGTGCATTTTTCAAAACAAAAAGACATAACCAAAAACTCATAATGTCCATACCTGGTGCGAAAGGCAGTCTTTGGGATATCTTCAGATTTAACCTTCAGCTGGTAATAATTGGATCTAAGGTCAATCTTAGAGAAAACTCTTGCACCCTTAAGCTGGTCAAATAAGTCATCAATCCTCGGCAAAGGGTACTTGTTCTTGACGGTTAACTTATTCAATTCTCTATAATCAATGCACATACACATTGATCCATCTTTCTTTTTTACAAAAAGGACAGGTGCACCCCACGGTGAAAAGCTAGGGCATATGAACTCTTTCTCCAACAAATCCTCCAACTGTTTCTTTAATTCTTTAAGTTCTGTTGGTGCTAGTCTATATGGATTTTTAGACACAGGCTCGGCGTCGGGGTAAACATCTACCACAAATTCAATTTTCCTATCTGGTGGCAAGCCAGGAAGGTCATCTAGGAATACTCCCGGAAAATCCTGGACAACTAAAACATTTTCGGGGCTCGCTTTTTCTACTAGTTGTGTGTCTAAAACACTGGCCAAAAAGCACAAATATTCCCTGCACGGGGAGGGTCTATAATTGACAGAGGTCATCACAGTCACTTCCTTACTCTTCTTCAGAGCTCGGAAGGTATGGTTTAAACCATCAGGGGGTTGAAAACTAACAACTCCAGTCCTACAATCTATTGTGGCATAATTCTTAAACAACCAATCCATTCCTAGGATTACATCAAATCCCATTATGTCCATAACAATGAGATCAGTAGGTAAATTCATGTTTCCTACTAATACAACACTATCAGGCATCATTTGATTGGAGTGCATGCGCTCACTAGAGTGTAATGCTACGTTAAACACATGCTCAGAAGAAGTGAACTGTACATCTAACTTATCATAAAATGCAGAGGCTATAAAAGAATGTGTTGCACCCAAATCTATCAAAGTAAAAGCAGGTATAGAGTTAATCAATATAGTACCTGACACTACAGCAGGCTGGTCCTCATCACCTGACTCCATCATAGAGAATATTCTTGGTTTAATCTTGGCAGGTCCGCCCTTCAAAGCTGGGCAGTCTCTGTTGATATGGCCGACTTTGTTACAGTTGAAGCAACGGGTGATTCTAGGCTTTGGGCAATCCCTGAACGAGTGTCTGACCTCTTCACAGTTAAAACACTTATTCGTCCCAAATCTACACTCGCCCGGGTGATTCTTCGAACACTTCAGGCACTGAGGAAATGTCTTGGTATCTGGTACTTTCTTTCCTATTCATTGACTATACTGGCCTTCATTGTGACTCTTCACTCCTCTCTGCGGTGGTGGTTGAACAAACTTTCTCGGGGTTTCCTTTGGTCCAGCACATTTCAATTCAGCTTCTTCCACCTCCAATGCTGTGGACACAACATCACTGAAAGACAAACCTTTAAAACCCGAAAACTTGACCCCTCTGTACATTTCTGGTTTCAATCCATTCATGAATTGAAACACCTTATCTTCATTTCGGTGAACAAGGTGTCCATCGAACCTGGACAGAGACTCGAATTGTCTAACGTATTCAGCCACAGACCCTGTCTGCTTCAAGTTCAAAAACTCTACCTTCTTTGCAGCCTGGACTGTGCTGTTAAAATATTTCTCATAGAAGATGTCCTTGAACTGCAACCAAGACATCGCCAAAACATCGGTGGTGGTCTCGATTGTCTCCCACCAAAGTTGAGCATCACCAGCAAAATAGAACATGGCCAACGTGACTTTGTCTCCTTCTCCAACATTGGCACACCTGATCATACTCTCAATTTTCCTAAGCCACTCCTCAGCAACAATCGGATTGGATGACTTTCCATCAAATGTGGGCGGCTGTAGCCTCCGGAATCTATCTCCTGTTTGATCATTACTGGAACTCGAGTTGGCACTCCCATGCACCTCTCGGTTCAACAGCACACCTACATGATCGGATTGTTGGCGTACTAACTCTGTTTGTTGGCGCACTAACTCTGTTAGCTGCCTAATTACACTGGGATCCTCTTCAGTCCTCAAATTTGGCATTTCCCTTGGCACTCTTGGTCTTCTTGGGCGTCTGGCCATTATACTAAACTCCTGCACAAGGTTAATTACACTCTTAACTATCTAATAGCTAAGGTTAATTTAAACACTTACAGTTGTCGGAGTACTTCCATGCAACGATTGGCACTGATGAGTAATCTTTTGAACGATTTAACTAAATGTCTCTGATACCATACTGTAACGCCCCGATTTATCTGAACCCGGTTCGTTACACAGAAGCCCGTACATGACTAAGAAATTTCAACCATATTTTAAAATTTCGCTCAACATTCAACATTTGACATTTGCTAAAATCTCAATACATTTAAAAATTTGCAGCAGAAATCATTTGAGCAACAATAAAGTTAAATAAAACTATGAAACATTGTTTGGAAAGTTAAGAAGCAATCGGCAAATAGGAAATAGAGGTTTAAACCGTGGAATACTTTAGAAGTGGTAGAAGTCAAACGCATCTGCCGATGAATAAAGTCAACGGAAGAAGCAGAAACAGAAAATAGAAGGCTTCTACCGATGACGTCAACCAGAAGAGTTGGAAACAAAAGACATCTCTCGGTGGACTACATCTACCGATGACGTCAGCCAGATCAATCAATTATCCAACATCAACCGATCGCAAAACGGCAAGTTTTGCGACTCGCATCTACCGATGGCAAAACGACAAAAATCTCTCATTCCCTTCTTCCGATAGAATAAACTGCATATACCAATAACTAAACGACAAAGCATAATACACACTCATACCGATAGTGCAAAATCTACATCTTCCGATAGAATTAAACCTACATCATCCGATGGCTAAACTGAAGACATCATCCGATAGACAACATAACTATAACTCAACATCTACCGACAGAGGACAGAACAATAACTCAACGTCTGCCGATAGACATCATCTACCGATAGAGAACAGAGCGACATTTCAACTATTTCTTGCTATGCAAACACAACTCTAAGTACAGAAAGAATTTACTTATTTCACTGAAACCATTCAGAAATAATTCGAATCATTGCATTACTCAAATCCAGTAAAACAAACATTTAAAAACTCAACAAAATATCATTATCAGAAAATCTCAAAACGTATTCAAAATATTAAAACCACTACTGACATGAAAACTCAACATACTTAAATTGAAACATTGTCAACTGAAACTTCACACCAACTGACATCAGTTAAACCGCCTCATCAAGTACCAGATCCGTGGCATGAATGTGCTCTTCCAACCAGCCTATCCATCAACAAGCTCAGAGAAATCACCTGTTGTCACTTCCTCACCTACATCACAAAACTCATCTATTAGCCTAATGCTAAATAAGTGAAGCGATAATGAAATGATATGCTGAAACTTAAATCCTAATTATGCAATTTCTACTTTCCCATCTCAGTTGCACATTCGTTCATTCACTGATCTGATCCCTCGGTTCCCTTGGAAGTGGAATCAATTCTCCCAATGTTATACATCATCTTCATCAGTTAAGGGGTGGATGAATTCCCTTAATAGCTATTCTGATCCCTCAGTTCCCTTGGGAGTGGGATCAGTTCTCCCAATGTTATACATCCTCTTCATCAGTTAAGGGGTGGATGAATTCCCTTAATAGCTATTCTGATCCCTCAGTTCCCTTGGGAGTGGGATCAGTTCTCCCAATGTTATAAATCCTCTTCATCAGTTAAGGGGTGGATTAGTTCCCTTAACAGCCAATGCATTTCAATCTGTACCTGCCTTTCCATAACATTACATGAAAGTTCATTTTCGTATTCTTTCAAAAACATGATGCATAACATACAGGAAATACTCAAACATGCATACACCTAGTGTTCTGTGATGTAGGCCTGAAGGCACACACAATACTTCACTTACCTGGCTCTCCTGGAAATGCTCGGTTTCAACTACTCCAGAAGCTCGCTCACCTAAGGTTATGACGGTACATTAATCCAACTCTCACTAAACCTTACCAAAAATCAATAATATGTTTGAGGAAACCGATTTGAAACTCTGCTACCCATGCATTCCCATTTATCACAAAGAACTCGAACCTACCCTTAATCACAGCATCCTCAAAATCTTCACATTGTATTCTCTTAGTTATCTAATCGCTAATATACAAGAAAAACAAGGAAGACTTACCTAGATTGAAGGAGAATCGGGCGAGAGAATCGCCTAGAGAGCTCTACTGCTCGAGCTGAAAACCGAAAGAGGGAAATAGGGAATAGTGGCGGCTACAATGTATTAACACTTCCCTTAAATACGTTATCCGTTTTAAAACCTCACTTTACATAAATACCCTTGCTTAGTCACCCATTAACCTAATAAATAATTCTCCCAATTCTTTCATCAAAATTGCACATCATTATTTGATAAGTTAAATTTGGTTTAGCGGAACCGGGTGCTACAAATGGTTTCTGCAGGTTTGTCTAAGGAGAGAGTGTAACACCCCAAATACTGTACCCGTATTTCCCATATTATTTTTTTTTTATCTTTACATTTTATAAACTTTAAAACTTGACGTTAACCAGAATTGAAATCGAAACCGAAACCGGAATCGTAATCGAAGTCCGTTTAGTAAATCATTTAAAACATAAACTAAAACTATTTAAATAAAACTTAAAAACATTTAATTAAAAACATTTAAAATCAATTAAAAGAAGGGAGGGCAGAATCGGAATTCTGCCCTCAAAAGTAGCAGAGATCGCTGCACTGAGGCAGCGATCGATCTCTGCGCTGCAGCAGAGATCGATCGCTGCAGCTAGAATAGCCAGCAGCGATCGGTCTCTGCTGCAGAGCAGGGACCGATCGCTGCACTTAGTGCAGCGATCCTGCAGCATGCAGCGATCGATCTCTGCATGCTGCAGAGATCGATCGCTGCACACTCTGTGCAGCGATCAAACACTTGCTCTCTGGAATTCTCCAGAGAGCAAAAATAAAATCTTCAAGTCTCTGGAATCCGATTCCAGAGACCATCAACTTCGATTTTCCCTGCACCAACTTCACATTCCTACCATTTTTACATCTTTAAACCAAATCGACTTATGCGCTAACTCAACCGACTTACGGCAGACTTTACGAAGTCCAACTGCGTGGATGTATTTAAACATCGAACATAACCGTATCAACCTAAAACCATTCAAAACGTTTTCAAAACATTCAGTAACAGTTAAAACCAAAACATTTTACATACAATTATCAAAACATTATCTAATCCCTATCCAGATCCAAACAATCTAAATATACTATACATTCATATTAACCATTAATCCCCCCAAAATACATACATAACTACCCCTCAGGTCATACGCGCCTCGACTGCTCAGCGCACTCCCACGGGCCATTCTCCCTCAACTGCTCACGCCTCGGGTGGAGGGATCTCATCCTCACCTGTGTAGAGGTCACCTACACCATACAGACACATATGAGATATTGAAATCTCAGTAAGCTACGTAAATGCAACTACATGCTATGCTATGCGTGTGAGTTCAGAAATCATTGCGTCGTTTTCTTTACTTTGCTATACTTTGTTTTACTTTGCTGTGCTATGAAGGTGTCACCGAGATCTCAGCCCAATAACCGGGGAGAGCACGTCCAGCGGGCGGACCACTCTTTCCGGTTAATGGAGGGGGGTACACGCTTACAACACGTACAGCCGTGCCTGAGCCCCATCTCGCGTGACCTATGAACTGTATACCGAAGGGTCACTTGAACTATATACCGATGGGTCATTTGAACTATATACCGATGGGTCATTTGAACTATATACCGAAGGGTCATTTGAACTATATACCGAAGGGTCATTTGAACTATATACCGAAGGGTCATTTGAACTATATACCGAAGGGTCATTTGAACTATATACCGAAGGGTCATTTGAACTATATACCGAAGGGTCATTTGAACTATATACCGAAGGGTCATTTGAACTATATACCGAAGGGTCATTTGAACTATATACCGAAGGGTCATTTGAACTATATACCGAAGGGTCATTTGAACTATATACCGAAGGGTCATTTGAACTATATACCGAAGGGTCATTTGAACTATATACCGAAGGGTCATTTGAACTATATACCGAAGGGTCATTTGAACTATATACCGAAGGGTCATTTGAACTATATACCGAAGGGTCATTTGAACTATATACCGAAGGGTCATTTGAACTATATACCGAAGGGTCATTTGAACTATATACCGAAGGGTCATTTGAACTATATACCGAAGGGTCATTTGAACTATATACCGAAGGGTCATTTGAACTATATACCGAAGGGTCATTTGAACTATATACCGAAGGGTCATTTGAACTATATACCGAAGGGTCATTTGAACTATATACCGAAGGGTCATTTGAACTATATACCGAAGGGTCATTTGAACTATATACCGAAGGGTCATTTGAACTATATACCGAAGGGTCATTTGAACTATATACCGAAGGGTCATTTGAACTATATACCGAAGGGTCATTTGAACTATATACCGAAGGGTCATTTGAACTATATACCGAAGGGTCATTTGAACTATATACCGAAGGGTCATTTGAACTATATACCGAAGGGTCATTTGAACTATATACCGAAGGGTCATTTGAACTATATACCGAAGGGTCATTTGAACTATATACCGAAGGGTCATTTGAACTATATACCGAAGGGTCATTTGAACTATATACCGAAGGGTCATTTGAACTATATACCGAAGGGTCATTTGAACTATATACCGAAGGGTCATTTGAACTATATACCGAAGGGTCATTTGAACTATATACCGAAGGGTCATTTGAACTATATACCGAAGGGTCATTTGAACTATATACCGAAGGGTCATTTGAACTATATACCGAAGGGTCATTTGAACTATATACCGAAGGGTCATTTGAACTATATACCGAAGGGTCATTTGAACTATATACCGAAGGGTCATTTGAACTATATACCGAAGGGTCATTTGAACTATATACCGAAGGGTCATTTGAACTATATACCGAAGGGTCATTTGAACTATATACCGAAGGGTCATTTGAACTATATACCGAAGGGTCATTTGAACTATATACCGAAGGGTCATTTGAACTATATACCGAAGGGTCATTTGAACTATATACCGAAGGGTCATTTGAACTATATACCGAAGGGTCATTTGAACTATATACCGAAGGGTCATTTGAACTATATACCGAAGGGTCATTTGAACTATATACCGAAGGGTCATTTGAACTATATACCGAAGGGTCATTTGAACAGTTCCTCGAGTATTCTCGAGACGACGACGGAGTATGGTGCAGACCTTTGGGTCAAAGTAAGTCACGAAAACTTACCTGGAGCGCGCTGAATCACGATCTTTGTCCACGGGAGTCGCGTGTCTGAGGAAAAACACGATATTTGCCGTTTAAAACCTATTTAAGCAATTAACGTCCAAATTACAAATCCTTAACTATAGAACTTTCCTAAAATCCCAACTTAGCTAATTAAAGCATTTCGAACATTAATTAAAGCTCGATAATCCGAAATCTTAAATAACGAGTTTTTCCCAAAAACCCGAAATTTTACCAATTTTTTAACTTTTTCTCAAATCGATTTATTTTTGTCCAATAACGTCAAATACGTCCAATACATACTTAATTACGGCTAACCTATTAATTACGAGCCCTAATTCGCATTTTTGTCGAAATCCTAATCGGAACCCTAACGTTAAATCGACCTAGAAATTGAAAACTAATGCTCCGAAATCATAGAGACTTACCGAGAGTAACGAGGGGAGAAGAAAGTGTGAAGAAATCGGTTCGATCGGAGGTCGAACGGAGGTCGAAAATGGAAGAGGCGATCGGCGGCCGTGAGAGGAAGCCCTCTCTGTTCGTGCGTTCCAGAGAGAAAAGAGAGAAAAAGAGAGAAAGAGAGAAAGTGAGGGAAAAAGAAAGAAAATAGGTTATTTAATTAGAATTGATTTGAAAATTACTAAAACGCCCTTCTCACTTAATTATATTGGTTTCGTCGTTCGATTCGTTAATCGTCTAACAATCTGACTTTTTCAAATTTCCATATTTTGCCAATAACTCCTATTCGTCATCTGGGATTTATTAAATCTGTCCGTTCGCAATTCGGGCTTCGTTTACTATTTTTACTAAACGTCCTTTACGTTACGAGAAGCGTATTTATTCGGAATATAGCGTTTAAGCTCCGAAAATTCCCAAAACTTTCTTAAAATTCCTATTAATCGTTAGGATCTTAACGACGTTTTCTTTTCGTGAAACGGACCTGATTTGACATATTTACAAAAATGCCATTATATAATATATTATATCCATATAATATATTAAATTCGAAATCCGTACAAGCCGGGTATTACAGAGAGAATCCAATTGCTTTTCTAAAATATCATCCTTATCCACATTGATTGTGAGTTGAGGGGTCTCATCAAAATTGACATGCACGGATTCCTCTATAACTAGTATTCTTTTGTTGAACACCCTATATTTTTTACTAGATAGAGAATAACCAAGAAAAATTCCAAGATCAGATTTAGAATCAAATTTTTCTAAGTTATCTTTGGTATTTAGAATGAAACACTTACAACCAAAGGCTCTAAAGTATTTAACAGTAGAGATTTTTTCATTCCAAAGCTCATAAGGGGTTTTCTCTAGAATAGGTCTTATAGAGACCCGGTTTAGCACATAGCAAGCTGTGGAAACAACTTCTGCCTAGAAATACTTTGGAAGGGAGTTCTCATTGAGCATGGTCTGAGCCAGCTCTTGAAGAGACCTATTTTTCCTCTCAACAACTCCATTTTGTTGAGGGGTTCTATGGAGTAGAAGTTGTGCTCAATTCCATATTTGAGACACAAGAGTTTAAATTTTTCATTTACAAATTCTCCACCATGATCACTATGAATAGCAACAATGGTGAGCTCTTTTTCAATTTAAACTCTCTTCCTAAAGCTAGAGAAGGTGTCAAAAGTCTCATCCTTAGACTTTAGGAAGAACACCAAGTAAATCTAAAGAAATCATCTACAATGACAAAGACATAATGTTTGCCTCCTAGACTAGCAATATTTGAAGGACCGAAGAGGTCTATGTGAAGTAGTTGGAGAGGATTGGATCTAGAAATTGCATTCTTTGATGCAAAGGAGCTTTTGATTTGCTTGCCCATTTGGCAAGCTTCACAGACTTTATCCTTCTCAAAGGATATTTTTAGAATTCCTCTAACTAAATTATCCTTAGTAATTTTAGTTAAGGTGTTCATACCTACGTGATCTAGTCTTCTATTCCAAGTCCAACTATCAACCAACAGATTCACAGTAAGGTATTTTTCATCAATATGTTCAAAGTTATTTAGATCAATAATATAAACATTCTCTTTTCTATATCCTTTGAACATAATTTTGCTATTCAGACTATTTTTAATTACACAAGCAGTTGATTTAAATGTCACTTTGTATTTTTTGTTACACAATTAGCTAATACTAAGTAAGTTATGCTTTAACCCTTCTACTAATAACACATTTTCTATAATAGGGTTAGAGCTATTACCTATGTTACCAATGCCAACAATTTTTCCTTTTTGATTCCTGCCAAAAGTGATGTTTCCTTTCTTCTTGTTGACATAGGCAAACTTTGTTGAGTCTCCCGTCATATGCCTCGAGCATCCACTATCGAGGTATCATTGATTTTTTCCGGGAGAGCAATCAACCTACAAAACAGTAATCAAGTTGTCTTCTTAGGTACCTAAATTTTTTGGATCCTAGTGTTTGGTTTGGTTCCCTTAGGAACCCATTGTAGTTTACTGCTTGATTTCTTACTAAATTTCAAAGGACATTCATATAATTTATGTTCTATCTCATTACAAGCATGACAAGTAGTTGGTTTAACAAAGAAATTCTTATATACTTTCTTTTTATTAAACTTTTGATATCCTAAACCTGCTTTATTAAAAGTCACCTCTGACTGCCTAACAGCATGTTTAGGTTCTTGTTGCCATTAGTAAATTTCAGAACAATATTATTCAAATTCTCATTTCTACTTTTAAGTCCACTAATTTCCTTTTCATGCAAATTATACTCCTTAGCATGCTTCTCAATTAAATCAGCATTTTCTTTCTTTATCAGATTGTATTTAGTCTTAAGCATGCTGTATTGTTTGATTAAATCATTGAAGGCATCAATTAAATCCTCTTCATTATCTTCACTATCACTAGAAGAATGACTAACCTAATTCTCTTTGGCCACGAAGCACAGATTTGCAACTTCTTTATCTTCAGACGAAGTGTCGCTCTCACTGTCATCCCAAGTGGCCTTCATGGCTATCTTCTTGAATTTCTTGGGATTCTTCTTTGCTTGTGGACACTCAGCCTTTACGTGACCAGGTTTCCCACACTCAAAGCATGTGATTTCCTTCTCCTTTTGAGGCTTTTCTCTTTTTGAGAATTTCCTCCCATGCATCCTCTTTTTTTGGAGAAATTTACTGAATCTTCTAGTAATGATGGCTATATCCTCATCATCATCATCTTCCTCGGATTCTTCTTGTTTGCTTGAGGAAGCTTTGAGTGAAATGTCCTTTCTTTTGGAGATCTCCTTGTCCTTGAGATCTTCTTTTTCATTGGCTCTCATGGTTATTTCATGTGTCATGAGAGAGCCAATGAGCTCTTCGAACTTGAGAACCTTTATATCTCTTGCTTCTTAAATGGCTGTCACTTTCGGTTGCCATCCCCTCGGTAGACATCTCTGAATTTTTCTTACAAGTTCTTCATTTGGATATATTCTACCAAGCATTTTTAGACCATTAGTAATATTAGTAAAACGAGTAAACATAGAGCTAATTGATTCATCATTTATCATGGTAAATAGTTCATACTCATGTACTAACATACTCAACTTGCTCTCTTTTACTTGATTAGTTTCTTCATGAGTTATCTCAAGTAAGTTCCATATATCTTGTGCACTATCACACCCCTGAACTCTATTAAACTCGTCTCTGTTCAGTGCACAGTATAAGGTATTAATAGCCTTAGCATTTAAACTCAAATTTCTCTTATCGAACTCTGTTAATTCATGAGGAGCCTTACGAACGCTAATCTCATTTTCAGTTTTTATGGCTCTAAAAGGTCCATTTTCTATAATATTCCATATATCATAGTCCATAGCTTGAACAAAAATTCTCATCCTAGACTTCCAATAAACATATTTGGCCCTCTACGTGTGTGGTGTTGGTGTTGAATGTCATTTCTAATTCTCTTACAGTATAGACAAAATTAAACCCGCTCTGATACCAATTGTAGACAAAAATTCTCATCCTAGACTTCCACTAAATGGATTTGGCCCTCTACGTGTGTGGTGTTGGTGTTGAATGTCATTTCTAATTCTATTACAGTATAGACAAAATTAAACCCGCTCTGATACCAATTGTAGGACCGTGATTGTCTAAGAGGGGGGGTGAATTAGAAATTTCTTAATCTAATCGATTTTAGATATGTAAATTAGGTTTATCTTTTCTTCTCACTTTTTGGTGATATTGTACTAAACAGCAAACAATATTAAACAAATAAAAGTAAGAGTGAGAGAGAGAGAGAGAGAGAAATAACACCAAAGTTTTTAACGTGGTTCGGCCAATCCTGCCTACTTCCACACTTTAAGGCTCCCCCTTGAAGATTCATTCCTTCTCCTCACGAGAAATCTAGATCGAACTTCACGGGCGTCGATCTACTGCCTTTACACTTCTGGATTAAACTTCTCGGGTGTCAATCCACTACCTTACAGTTTTACAGGATGAAGATATTAAGCACAACGATTACACTCTCTCAAGACAAAATCTCAAGTTCTAGGACAGAGAGATGTAAACTGTCGCAGAGTATTACAGACACTTTTTGCTCGTGAGAGTAAATAGATAATTGTAAAAATTGGTAAAAAGTTCTTCTCCCGAGCTTCAATTTTCTTTTTATACTCTTGTCTGAAATCCGCGTCTCACTCAAAAATGTGACCATTGGAGAGCATCCGTACGCAAAAAAATAGCCATTTTAGTTCTGGAGTCGCTATCGCTCGCAGTCTTTAATTCGGTGTTGTTAAGACTTTGGACGTTCGAGTTTGGACGAATCCGTTTAGTCTGTTGTTGGACGAATGCTCGTCGGACTAATGCTTCGCATGAATTCGTTGTTCTGTCTTTGAACATTTTGGACGCTTGATATTCGGACAAGTACTTTGGACAACAGCGTCTGTCTTGACTTTGGACGACTGCGTCAACTTGACTTTGGACGACTGCGTCTGTCTTGAAAGTTTGGACGACTGCGTCGGTCTTGTAAGTTTAGACGACTGCGTCTGCCTTGTAAGTTTGGACAACTGCATCGGTCTTATAAGTTTGGACGACTGCGTCTGCCTTGTAAGTTTGGACGACTGCGTCTGCCTTGTAAGTTTGGACGACTGCGTCTGCCTTGTAAGTTTGGACGACTGCGTCTGCCTTGTAAGTTTGGACGACTGCGTCTGCCTTGTAAGTTTGGACGACTGCGTCTGCCTTGTAAGTTTGGACGACTGCGTCTGCCTTGTAAGTTTGGACGACTGCGTCTGCCTTGTAAGTTTGGACGACTGCGTCTGCCTTGTAAGTTTGGACGACTGCGTCTGCCTTGTAAGTTTGGACGACTGCGTCTGCCTTGTAAGTTTGGACGACTGCGTCTGCCTTGTAAGTTTGGACGACTGCGTCTGCCTTGTAAGTTTGGACGACTGCGTCTGCCTTGTAAGTTTGGACGACTGCGTCTGCCTTGTAAGTTTGGACGACTGCGTCTGCCTTGTAAGTTTGGACGACTGCGTCTGCCTTGTAAGTTTGGACGACTGCGTCTGCCTTGTAAGTTTGGACGACTGCGTCTGCCTTGTAAGTTTGGACGACTGCGTCTGCCTTGTAAGTTTGGACGACTGCGTCTGCCTTGTAAGTTTGGACGACTGCGTCTGCCTTGTAAGTTTGGACGACTGCGTCTGCCTTGTAAGTTTGGACGACTGCGTCTGCCTTGTAAGTTTGGACGACTGCGTCTGCCTTGTAAGTTTGGACGACTGCGTCTGCCTTGTAAGTTTGGACGACTGCGTCTGCCTTGTAAGTTTGGACGACTGCGTCTGCCTTGTAAGTTTGGACGACTGCGTCTGCCTTGTAAGTTTGGACGACTGCGTCTGCCTTGTAAGTTTGGACGACTGCGTCTGCCTTGTAAGTTTGGACGACTGCGTCTGCCTTGTAAGTTTGGACGACTGCGTCTGCCTTGTAAGTTTGGACGACTGCGTCTGCCTTGTAAGTTTGGACGACTGCGTCTGCCTTGTAAGTTTGGACGACTGCGTCTGCCTTGTAAGTTTGGACGACTGCGTCTGCCTTGTAAGTTTGGACGACTGCGTCTGCCTTGTAAGTTTGGACGACTGCGTCTGCCTTGTAAGTTTGGACGACTGCGTCTGCCTTGTAAGTTTGGACGACTGCGTCTGCCTTGTAAGTTTGGACGACTGCGTCTGCCTTGTAAGTTTGGACGACTGCGTCTGCCTTGTAAGTTTGGACGACTGCGTCTGCCTTGTAAGTTTGGACGACTGCGTCTGCCTTGTAAGTTTGGACGACTGCGTCTGCCTTGTAAGTTTGGACGACTGCGTCTGCCTTGTAAGTTTGGACGACTGCGTCTGTCTTGTAAGTTTAGACGACTGCGTCTGCCTTGTAAGTTTGGACAACTGCATCGGTCTTATAAGTTTGGACGACTGCGTCTGCCTTGTAAGTTTGGACGACTGCGTCTGCCTTGTAAGTTTGGACGATAATGCCCATTTCAAAGGGCATTGCCAGATAAATGCAATCAACGCAATAATCCAATTATACAGTTTATATATTTATTTCATATTAATCACCATCATCAAAAACATATTTAGACTTAAACACTATTTAAGTCAACAATTCTCTCTTCTTAATCGCGACAGTCAAGAAAAACAATATTATCCGTAGTAAAAGAACTAACCGTGACTTCGATCGGGACCTTGGTGTCAGGCCGAATCTGATAATATAGATCAATGCAATCAATATCGAGCCGCTTTAGGCTCACCTTGCAGGCGGCTCTCACATAGGTTGGATCACCACGTACCTCCAGCTTCCCATCGACGAAGAAAAGACCAAATTTGGTACTGATCAGTGTATATTTTACACACTTTATTGTACTCTTTTATACTTGATTTGATAAGCTTTACTCAAATATGTGAATGATTCTAATAACTTTGGTGTAAGTGCGTAGAGAAATTGAAGAATTACAAGTTTTGTGAATTCCATCCGGTACAGAGAAGGACAGAGAGAAAAATAGGCTGTGCGAGTTAAATTATTAATCTGAATTTAAAAGTTTAAAGGCATTAATCTAGGCCGTTGATCAAAGCAGACACATAGATTAGGTTAAGATGATGCAAAAGAGGAGAGAGACAATCATTCAGGCCCTAGCGAGACGGAGACCGGAACGAAGCGAGACAAGGGAGAAAGGAGATTTCGGATCGACAATCCTAGTTTTTCTTTCTCTTCCTCTTCTAAACTATGAATATTTTTATTATTCTCGTTGTTTCTCTTTATTCTATCATGAACTAATTTTATTTTCTAGGGCTACGATGTATCCGGATTATGAATATTTAGTTTTTCATTTAATTCAAGTTATTGATTTTCTGTTTCGTGATTGTGTTGAATAAATTATCCTGTTCTTAAAGTTTGTAATTGTCTGATCAACAATAGCGTGTTCGTAGGATTGTTTTGAGACCAAGAGGTGATAAATAATCGTGCACGGAATAATTTACCATGAAAAAGATGTTAGACTAGAGATAGCAAAAGCGTTCATGTGGTATCTTAATTTCTCGTTCTTAATGTATTCAATTAATTCTCAGGATTAGAGAACAAGAGGTAATAATTCGTTAGTTGAATAAGTTTATCATTGCTCGAGAGAGATTGATAAATAGTTTTGTGAAATTATCATCAACACATAGAAATAAAAATTAATGAATTGAATTAGGAATACTAAATATGATTAATTTAGGTCAAATCGGAAACCCTAGAACTTTCTCATTATATTTTTAAACTCATTTAATTTTTTTGTTATTTAATCAATTGCTCTTGCTTTATTTTGAATCCAAATTCACGAAAATATCGTTATTCAAATTAGATTGAAATTAACTTTGTTTGATATATCAATTAAAAAGTCCTCATGGATTCGACACTCTACTTATCACTTTATTACTTGTTGCGACTCGTACACTTGCGAACTATTTTTCATAACAGGTACCCAACTCAACTTTCTCCCGCACTCCTTTGAGAGCCTGCAAGAAAACATCATTAATCCACTCACCACGGAATTTGTTCATCAATTTTTCTGACTATAGTTACTGAGAAACGAACCTTCCCCAATAGGATTTCTTTCGTAAAAGGATCGTACATATCAGCAGTATCAAAGAAGGTGACTCGAGTCTCCAGCGGCTATGGCGTGGTGGATTAGAGCAATCATATCGGAATCCGGCATAGGGTCGCCGTAAAAGGCAGACATACTGTAACAACCCCAAAATTTAATTTGAATTTTTTTCCAAATTTGAAAACCCTAAATTTTTTTCCAAATTGATTTGCAAATTAGGTTAAATTGGATCGTTATAAAACCCTAATTTTCTTAATTCAAAATGATTGAAAATACAAAAATCATTTAATAAGCGGAAACCTTGAAATTAGTATCAATAAATATTTAGAACATTAAATGCTAAGCAAATATGAAATAAAACTTCATTCATAAAATCTTTTAAAAACAATAGCGTACTTAATAAAAAATCCAACTGTTGATAAATTATTTCAACTTAAAATAAAATAAATTTAAATGCAACTAATTATAAAATATCTTTTTAAATGGATATAAAAGCATAACATAAAATTTTTATTCAAAACCGACGACAACATCATCTTCTGTATGCTCGCCTGCCTCTGGAGGATTATTGAACACAGCTAGTTCTTCCTCAGATAAAAACTCACATACATCACAAAATTAAAACTATGAGAAAAACTCCGTAAGCGAAAATATGTACAAGTGTCAACATTTACTTTTTCCCAAATCCTGTCTTATCAGTTACATTATGGTTAGAACTTGTTCCAACCCTCGGTCAAACATCACCTCCAGTTAGAACTTGTTCCAACCTTCGGTCAAACATCACCTCTAGTTAGAACTTGTTCCAACCCTCGGTCAAACATCACCTCTAGTTAGAACTTGTTCCAACCCTCGGTCAAACATCACCTCTAGTTAGAACTTGTTCCAACCCTCGGTCAAACATCACCTCTAGTTAGAACTTGTTCCAACCCTCGGTCAAACATCACCTCTAGTTAGAACTTGTTCCAACCCTCGGTCAAACATCACCTCTAGTTAGAACTTGTTCCAACCCTCGGTCAAACATCACCTCTAGTTAGAACTTGTTCCAACCCTCGGTCAAACATCACCTCTAGTTAGAACTTGTTCCAACCCTCGGTCAAACATCACCTCTAGTTAGAACTTGTTCCAACCCTCGGTCAAACATCACCTCTAGTTAGAACTTGTTCCAACCCTCGGTCAAACATCACCTCTAGTTAGAACTTGTTCCAACCCTCGGTCAAACATCACCTCTAGTTAGAACTTGTTCCAACCCTCGGTCAAACATCACCTCTAGTTAGAACTTGTTCCAACCCTCGGTCAAACATCACCTCTAGTTAGAACTTGTTCCAACCCTCGGTCAAACATCACCTCTAGTTAGAACTTGTTCCAACCCTCGGTCAAACATCACCTCTAGTTAGAACTTGTTCCAACCCTCGGTCAAACATCACCTCTAGTTAGAACTTGTTCCAACCCTCGGTCAAACATCACCTCTAGTTAGAACTTGTTCCAACCCTCGGTCAAACATCACCTCTAGTTAGAACTTGTTCCAACCCTCGGTCAAACATCACCTCTAGTTAGAACTTGTTCCAACCCTCGGTCAAACATCACCTCTAGTTAGAACTTGTTCCAACCCTCGGTCAAACATCACCTCTAGTTAGAACTTGTTCCAACCCTCGGTCAAACATCACCTCTAGTTAGAACTTGTTCCAACCCTCGGTCAAACATCACCTCTAGTTAGAACTTGTTCCAACCCTCGGTCAAACATCACCTCTAGTTAGAACTTGTTCCAACCCTCGGTCAAACATCACCTCTAGTTAGAACTTGTTCCAACCCTCGGTCAAACATCACCTCTAGTTAGAACTTGTTCCAACCCTCGGTCAAACATCACCTCTAGTTAGAACTTGTTCCAACCCTCGGTCAAACATCACCTCTAGTTAGAACTTGTTCCAACCCTCGGTCAAACATCACCTCTAGTTAGAACTTGTTCCAACCCTCGGTCAAACATCACCTCTAGTTAGAACTTGTTCCAACCCTCGGTCAAACATCACCTCTAGTTAGAACTTGTTCCAACCCTCGGTCAAACATCACCTCTAGTTAGAACTTGTTCCAACCCTCGGTCAAACATCACCTCTAGTTAGAACTTGTTCCAACCCTCGGTCAAACATCACCTCTAGTTAGAACTTGTTCCAACCCTCGGTCAAACATCACCTCTAGTTAGAACTTGTTCCAACCCTCGGTCAAACATCACCTCTAGTTAGAACTTGTTCCAACCCTCGGTCAAACATCACCTCTAGTTAGAACTTGTTCCAACCCTCGGTCAAACATCACCTCTAGTTAGAACTTGTTCCAACCCTCGGTCAAACATCACCTCTAGTTAGAACTTGTTCCAACCCTCGGTCAAACATCACCTCTAGTTAGAACTTGTTCCAACCCTCGGTCAAACATCACCTCTAGTTAGAACTTGTTCCAACCCTCGGTCAAACATCACCTCTAGTTAGAACTTGTTCCAACCCTCGGTCAAACATCACCTCTAGTTAGAACTTGTTCCAACCCTCGGTCAAACATCACCTCTAGTTAGAACTTGTTCCAACCCTCGGTCAAACATCACCTCTAGTTAGAACTTGTTCCAACCCTCGGTCAAACATCACCTCTAGTTAGAACTTGTTCCAACCCTCGGTCAAACATCACCTCTAGTTAGAACTTGTTCCAACCCTCGGTCAAACATCACCTCTAGTTAGAACTTGTTCCAACCCTCGGTCAAACATCACCTCTAGTTAAATTTTCTTACCAATAAAATCCTAGCGTTGGGTTTTTAGATCGATTTGGGTGTCCTTAACAATCCAAGAATATTCGGTTGAACGATTTTAGATTTTGGGCTGATTTGGTCAACTGGGCCGGTTCGGTCAACTGGTCCAATTAAATTTTAAAAACAGGCTAGTGGTCTAGTTCTGGCCTTGATGTTTGGTTCGATTTTGAATTCTGAACAAAACCGGTTCTCCTCTGTCCTTCTTCTTCGTGCGAGCTTCTGTGAGAGAGAGAGAGAGAGAGAGTGCGAAAGAGTGAGAAACAGAAAGGGCGAGAACGAGAGACCGAACGCGAGAGAGAGATTTATCTTACGCGAGAGTGGTTGCCGAAGGATGTTGCGAGGATTTCTACCGCGCAGAAAATGATTTGACTGAGAGAGAAAGTTCACCGAGGAACGCTCGACGTTCAGAGTAGGGCAGAAGCTTCGTCAGAGGGTTTCGGCCAAGTCTGAGCAACGTGCGGTGGTCGGAGGTCGAGTACGGCGATTCTACAAGGTGGGGATGTTCTTTGGCGAGGTAAGGACTTTTCTCGATTTCTCTGTTCTTCAGAAATCGAGAGGAGTGATCTGTTTTGTGATTTTCTTCATCACAGAGTAGACTTAAATTGGAGAGAACAATTTCAATTTCTTCCTTAGATGAATGATACGAATCTGATCACCTAATTTGATCAGATTCGTAGATGAGTTTTAGGAAATATTTTCCTCTGCTATAATTTCTTTATATTAGTAGAATATTGACTTAAGATTAGGGTTGAATCGGGTAACGATTTTGTTCTGAAATTGGAAATTTTCTTATTGAATGCAATTTAGGGTTTGATTATTTTCCTTAAGTGGAATTAGGAAAGGAATTTGATTTCCTTAATTTAGGGTTAAAATTTTAGAATGTTACACGTACCCATGCATCCAAAACCTTGGGCAGACACTTCTAGACCCTGAGAACAGAGCTTCATCCTCCGAATCCCAGCCATTTCTGTCAACAAATCTAATGTATAAACTCTACTGCAGCCACTAAGAACACTCATCAAGTGATATCTTGAGATGGAGTTTTCTTCACGTGAATTTATAGGCGAAGAAGAGAGCGTGGAAGGGAAGGCAACCAGACATCGACCAAATTAGCAGGTGACGCCTGCTTACATTATCCCTTAGGAACGAAGCAGGCCAAGACTCCATTATTTGATAGGAGAGAGATGGGTCATGGGTAATTTGTCTTGGCCTGCTTCGTTCAATAAAATGGGTCTTTTCAAAAGAGATGGGTCAAGGGTCCCTCTTTCAAAGACGAGGGACCCTTGTGTGTAAAAGTCAACAAAATGTCTCCTTCAACTCTCTTTTCAGAGGCTTTTCAAATATGTAATTTGTAAAAACTTATCCAAATAAAAATTTACGGTGAGTTAATATCCAAAATAGCGTAAACTCATGAGAGAGAACAAACAAAAAATGAGAATAAAAATGAAATTAGTAAAAAAAAAATATGTAAATTAAAGAGTAAAATAAAATAAACAGTTAAAAATAAAAGTAAAATGAACAAATTTCTAAAAAGATAGAAAATGAGAGTTACAAATAATGACAATGTCGAGCAATGCCATAAATAATTGTTTGCTTCAAAAGGATCAACCTTGGCGTTGCTTAATTGTTTCCTTTGAACTTTGAAGAGTCCCCCCTTGATCATAATGACAATTTTTTTAAATATTCTTACTAAATAAATAAAAATAAAAATAAAAGAATACTCTGAATCATTAAACCTAATCTTGGCCGCCATGTGACGTTATAATCTTTAAACAAAATATATTATTATATTGTGAGGTTAAAGTAGTAATTTACAACATAGAAATAAAACAAAATCCCTAACCTTCCCACTTTTATATATATAGATAAGATAGAAAATGTATATTAATTAATGTAATTAGAATAATGTTAAATTTATTTTTTAATTTGCACCTTAAACTTATCTTTTGATGTGATAATTACTCGTTAATTAGTGTATTAAGTGTGAAATTAAAATAGTACACTTATCATTATTCATTAACTATTTATGATTTTGGTTTTGTCACTAAACTCTCCGTGAAATAGAAATAAATAAATAAAATGCAATGACAAAACTAAATCAAAGTCCACTGAACCGATATTGAATCGCTTGGTTTGGTTTGGTTTAGTTTTGGTCAGTTCTCAAAATCCATCGAATCGACAAGCGATTCTCAAATTTGAAAACCAATAAAATTTAGTTCGATTTTGATTGTATGTTTTTATTTGCAATGCAACCGAAATAAAACCTGTCTTTTAGGTTTGGTTTTTGCACAAAACATCTAGTTTCGATTCTAAAGTTACTATAATCGATCTCTACCAATTCGGTTTGGTTCAGTTCTATCACAAAACAATCTGAATCCCGATCGAATCAAACCATGATCACCTTTATTAAAAATAAATTTTAGCATTTGACTAACACCACTTAACGTTTTTAAGCACTCACTTTATATCATATTTATCATCTTCTAATATTCGTATCAAATCAGTTACAACTCTATCTAGAAACCGCGAGACCAGTGAGGAAGAGTTAACTGCGCACACGCATGTATGTAACACTTGATTAATTAATCCTTCTAATGACATATTGTTAGTTGTTCGTACTTTATAAATTTAAGGTCTAATTTCTATTTTCTTATTAAAATTCGGTGTGATTTGAATTCAATTTATATCTAGTCGACCTATATTCAATATTAGAGTGTTTTATATTGTTCTCTGTATATTTATTCATTGTACCTTGATTTGATAATAATAATTTTTTTTTCTGCTCGTGATTTTTTTTTTCAAGAAAATTTTTCATATAAATCTCGATGTTTTTATTTTTTACAATTTTTTTCCTATTCCATATTGTCTCTCATGGTTACCCTATAACTAATTTGAGTACTTTATCATGTCTAAGTGACTAAATTGATAAATTGAGGAGGGAGAGAGAGACTCTTCTAGATATTTAAGAAAGCACGTAACATTCCTCATATTGTTCATTAAACATATAATCTAGGCAAGAACAACACAATCTATCCCATTTCAAGGAAATCGGATCAGATCACACAATAACAAAACAACATCGATAGAGTTAGTGACCTTAATCAGTCCTCCCAAGACGAAAGTGGAGGTGTCTCGGACTCCTTCCAAGTAGCTATTCCACTCACATATCGATCACCCTTGACAGCATCTGCCGACGCGAAGGATTCGAGCTCTGCCATTTCTTCTGCCGTCAATTTCACGGTCAAGGCCCTGATGTTTTGCTCAAAATTTACAACCTTTGTCGTCCCCGGAATGGGGCAGACATCGTCGCCTTGGTGGTGGACCCAGGCCAGAGCCAGCTGCGCAGGCGTGCATCCTTTCCTCGATGCCATCTCGCTAACCCGCTCAAATATAGTTTTGTTATGCTCGAGATTTTCGGGTTGAAACCTTGGCAGAAACTGCATAAAATCGAATAAGTTTTCATCATACAACTCAGTTGAGCATCTCTTGAACAAGGAACTATTGGTTTATAAGTTTCACACCCATTTACAGCCAAAAACTAACTTCAACGATCAAGCAAGAAACCATTTTGATCTTAAGATTTACAGGGTAGGAATTAGCTCAGCAATGGCGGAATTAAAAGAACTTTTCAATGATGCTATGGAAAATAGAAAATACATATTCCAGTTCTCTACATGCAAACATATATCGAATATACTGCAGGGACACCAACCTTTCGATAATAGTTGTTATTAAAGAGCTCTTCGACAAACTTAGGTCCAGCTGATAAGAATCCTCGACCAAGAGGACAGTAGGCCACAATTCCAATACCAAGCTCCCTAACACATTTGGATCGAAAATTCCAATCATTTGCAATATGTTCTTCAAAAGATAGACTAATAACTCTTCGATATGTGAAGAAACAGTAGATTAATGCAGCTCTATATCACCTGCAGGCTGGAATTATATCTTCTTCAACATCTCGTGACCACAAGGACCATTCCAGCTGCACTGCTGTTATCGGATGAACAGCATGAGCTCTTCTAATGGTGGAAGCTGAGGCTTCGGATAGACCAATGTACTTGATTTTACCCCCTTCAACTAGTTTCTTCAGCTCCCCAATCTTCGGATCAGCACAAGAATAAGAAAAACTCAAAATGGGATCAACATAATGACGAATATTTCTTACATATAAAGTGCATTTGAATCAGTTTTGAATCACCCGTCTTAATCGCGACAGTGTTGTGTAACCCAGGGTTCACAACTCATAAATGAGCAAAGTTGCTCTTCAATATTGCTTCCCAACATTTTACAGAGAAAAGGAAATAGAAAAAGAAAGATAAACAGTAAAAATGAAAACAGACAATTCATCCACACTCTCTCTCACACCCCTCTCAGCTGGTTTTATCTAACGGTTTGGACACGTCATCACTCATTACTTGGACTTGGGCTGGCATTTCCTGGCAGCCCAACTGTGTAACCTTTCATTTGAGACCCCTTCCATGACAGTCCTCCCCCTTAACCTATCCTTGTCCTCAAGGATAAAAATTTGGCACACATCAACAATTATGGAATCATTGCGAGCAATATGATTTGCCCAGTACTCATCTGCAATCTCTTCATCTACTCGGCTCCCAGCATCTCTGGACTTTATGTATGGTTTGTGCTTTTCACGATTCAGATCTTCATGAAGACCATCAAGTAAAAATGCAAGAAGCTCTAAAGAATCATGCTTATTGTACCCACTAAGTCGATGAGCAAAGCGAGCTAGCTTTGCTTTGAAAACTCGAGAAGCCACTGAAGTTCTTTAAGAAGGCCATAACTTTCGGAGCAAGTCTCCAAATACCCTAGCTAGCTCTCCAACCATGCCCAAAAGGTTTTGGCAATTAATTTCTTGATGATAATCTTCACAAAACTATTTGGCAAACTCTGGAGTGTGAACAAGGCATTGAATAGCACTATTCATGAAACAAGTATTTCCAAGGTTTAGCAACTCCGTAAGACCAAAAGAAGATCCTCTTGTACTAACACCACTTATCGCATGAGAGTTATCTGACTCTCTTATTGAAGAAGTGGAGTTCTGGTTTTGCACTAGCTCCATCCCAGAGCTTCTACTTGTGACCTTTGATAAGCTTGATTTTGCCGCATCTGCAAGACCCGAACTTGCTTCTTTCTCTGCAATTCCATTCTCCTGGGCATAATATGAATAACCAGCCAAGGCCATATTATTGCCAGTTAGAATTATCAATTCCGCCAGGCCCTTTTAATAAGCTTGAACCAACCAAATCACAGTGGTCTTTCAACAATGACACATCGTTTCCATTATTTTGTTGGCCTTGGTTGACATATGCAATCCAATATTGCCATCACCTTTGAGTAATTAAATAAAAGGAATCGCCTTCCTTGCTATTAGATTCAGCCGCCAAAACAATGTCTCTAATCGTAATCCTCCCTTCCTCCGGTGTCAGCTCCGGGCTACCACTAGTACTACAAATTGATACCTCCGCCATCTCTCTCTCTCTCTTGTGAGATCTGAAATTGACACTTACAACCTGTTGTCTGGTAGGATCCAGAATAAACTTCTCAATGTCTTGCTCCATTCTTAAGATAGATAGGCGCTTGCGTAGGTTCTACAAGGCCTCACGAAGGAAATGATCAACTTGAGAAGAAACATAAGAAGGCTCAGTGAGATGGAGATTATGTTGTACTCTGAAAGAATTATGCAGCATAAACAGAGTTTTCCTTCTCGGTATTTAGCTCAAGCAGCAGAGCTCTCTAGGCGATTCTTCCATTCGATTTTTCTCCAACTAGGTGAGTTCTATTTTAATTCCTCGCTGCATTGGTAGCTATCGATGATTGGGGAGTGTATAAATGTGAGTTTCGAGAATGTTGTGAGCGAACTAGTTCGGGTTTTGTGGTAATCGGGAATGTACAATGAACTAAGCTCCTAAACTAGTTCCTTAGACTTCTGGATAATATAGAATGAGGTTTAGTAAATCTAATCGATAATCTGTCCATGGTTTTAGGTTGAGTAAGCTCCCAAGGTAGGTTGCAACACCGAGCATTTTCAGGAGAGCCAGGTAAGTGAAGTTTGCATGTGCCTTCGGGCCTACATCACAAAAAAGTAGGATTATGTATTATGTGAATGAGTTTGTATGTCATGCATCATGTTTTACTTGAAAGATTACGAAAATGAATTTCCATGTAGGGAATGGTAAGGCATGAACTGAATGTGATAGACAAGCTATTAAGGGAATTCATCCGCCCCTTAATCGAGTAGAGGATGTATAACATTGGGAGAATTGATCCCACTCCAAAGGGAACTAAGGGATCAGATCAGCTATTAAGGGAATTCATCCGCCCCTTAATTGAGTAGAGGATGTATAACATTGGGAGAATTGATCCCACTCCCAAGCGAACTGAGGGATCAGATCAGCTATTAAGGGAATTCATCCGCCCCTTAATTGAGTAGAGAATGTATAACATTGGGAGGATTGATCCCACTCCCAAGGGAACCGAGAGATCAGATCAGTTTATGAATGAATGTGAATGCAACTGAGATGAGAAAGTAGAAATCGCATGTTTAGGAATTTATGTTTCAGTATTTCATTTCATACTACTTTACTTACTTAGCATTAGGCTAATAGATGAGTTTTGTGATGTAGGTGAAGAAGTGACAGCAGGTGAATTCTCTGAGTTTGTTGAGGAATAGACTGGTTGGGGGAGCACATTCATGTCTCGGCCTGGTAAACTGATGAGGCGGATTAACTGGTGTCAGTAGTTGTGATGGTTTAGTTGACAATGTTTCAATTTAAGTATGATGAGAGCTTTTATGACAGTAGTAGTTTTGGTGTTCTTGAATATAACTTGAGATTTTTCTGATAATGATACTCTGTTGGATTTAATAGTGGTGTTTACTAAAGTTTGGAGTAATACACGG
The DNA here is from genome assembly GCA_022432975.1 of Begonia masoniana. NCBI lineage: Eukaryota > Viridiplantae > Streptophyta > Magnoliopsida > Cucurbitales > Begoniaceae > Begonia > Begonia masoniana. The sequence continues at coordinate 50,634,797 of CM039503.1, read as the reverse complement.
ATTTAAATAGTTTTGAACGATTTTTCTTGTAAAATGCTCAAGTTCTTTTGGTAGTCAGAATTTTTCTTTGTTTATAGTGAAAATGTTGCTATGCTGTTTTCGTTGAGTATTTTCGATCTAACGGTAGATGATGTCTATCGGCAGATGTAGAGTGTTGATCTGTTGTCCATCGGATGATGTCTTCAGTGGAAGCCATCAGAAGATATAAGTATAAAATTTGTCGTTTTGTAACCAGATGATGTCGGGTATTAAACCTATCGGATGATGTAGTAAAAGTTTTGTCGTTTAGTGATCGGTGGATGTCGTGTATTAAACCTATCGGATGATGTGAGTAAAAGTCTTTTGTCGTTTAGTGATCGGTGGATGTCGTGTATTAAACCTATCGGATGATGTGAGTAAAAGTCTTTTGTCGTTTTGTGATCGGTATATGTAGCTAGTTCTTTCGGATGATGTGAGTAAAAGTCTTTTGTCGTTTTGTGATCGGTATATGTAGCTAGTTCTTTCGGAAGACGTTAGTAAAAGATTTGTCGTCTTGTGGTCGGCAGAGGCTGGATGAAGGAATCATCCGGCTAACGTCATCGGTAGATGCGAGTAGCAAAACTTGTCGTTTTAAGATCGGCAGAGGTTGGATGAACGATTCATCCGGCTGACGTCATTGGTGGAAACCTTCGGTTTATTTCTGCCCTTTTGTTGACTTCGTTCAGCGGATGATGTGTTTGACTTTTATGATCTTCAAGCATTTCATACTTAAGCTTTCATCTCTTCTGGCTGAATTACTTCTCAATATTTTAACCGATTCTTTTAAAATTGTTTTATAGTTTGTTTAGCTCTATTTTTGTTCAAATAATTTCCGCTACTAGTTTTAAAATTTTGAGGCTTTAGCAAATGTCAAATTTTGATTTTGAGCGAAGTTTTTTTTTTTAGAAATTAGTCAAAATTTCTTAGTCCTGTTCTGTGTTATGAGTAACGAACTGAGTTCAGAAAACTCGGGGCGTTACAGTATGGTATAAGAGACATTCAGTTAAACTGTTCAAAAGATTACTCATCAGTGCCAATCGTCGCATGGAAGTACTCCAACAACTGTAAGTGTTTATGTTAGCCTTAGTTAATAGGTGTTTATGAAAGTAGTTAACCCTGTGCAGGAATTTAGTACAATGGCCAAACGCCCAGTGAGACCTAGAGTGCCAAGAGAAATGCCAAATGTGAGAGGTGAAGAGGAGCCTAGTGTGATTAGGCAGCTGACAGATTTAGTGCGTCAGCAAACTGATTTAGTGCGCCAACAGTCTGATCAACCAGGAGTGCTGTTGAACTGAGAGGTACAAGGAAGTGCCAACTCGGATTCTAGCAATGAACATTCTAGAGATAGATTCCGGAGACTAAGACCACCCACGTTTGATGGACAGTCATCTGATCCAGTTATTGCTGAAGGATGGTTTAGAAAGATTGAAAGTATGTTTAGGTGTGCCAACATTGGTGAAGGAGACAAGGTCACGTTGGCAACGTTTCATTTGGCTGGTGAAGCTCAACTCTGGTGAGAAACCATTGAGACCACCACTGATGTTTTGGCTGATGCCTTGGTCACAATTCAAGGACGTCTTCTATGAGAAGTATTTTAACAGCACTATCCAAACTGCAAAGAAGTTGGAGTTTTTGAACTTGAAGCAGACAGGGTCTGTGGCCGAGACAGTAGGCAATTTGAGTCCCTGTCTAGGTTTGCTGGATATTTTGCTCGCAAGGACGAGGACAAAGTGTTCAAATTTGTGCATGGACTGAAGCCTGAAATTTACCGAGGAGTTAAATTTTGTGGTATTAAAGGCTTGACATTCAGCGAGGTTGTGTCCACTGCTCTGGAAGTGGAAAAAGCTGAAAGGAAGTGTGTTGGACCGAAGGAAGTCCCACAAAAGTTTATCCAGCCACACCAACAAAGAGGAATGAAGAGGCCAAGTGAAGGTCAGATTAGCCATGGTACAGGAAGGAAAGTGCCAGATACCAGGAAGTTTTCTCTGTGCCCGAAATGTTCGAAGAGTCACTTGGGCGAGTGCAGGTTTGGGACGGGAAAGTGTTTCAACTGTGAGGAGTTTGGGCACACATACAGAGATTGCCCGAAGCCTAGAACCACCCGATGCTTCAATTGTAACAAGGTCAGCCACATTAGCAGAGACTGCCCAGCTTCTAGGAGTAGCCCTGCTGTGATTAAACCGAGAATATTCTCCATGACGGAGTCGGGTGAGGAACAGCCCGCTGTTGTGTCAGGTACTATATTGATCAACTCTGTATCTGCTTTTACTTTAATAGATTTTGGTGCAACACACTCATTTATAGCATCTGTTTTTGCTGTTAAGTTAGATGTACAGTTTACCCCTTCCATGCATGTGTTTAATGTTGCATTACCCTCTGGTGAGCGCATGCACTCTAACCAAGTGATGCTTGACAGTGATGTGTTAGTAGGGAACGTAAGCCTATCTGCTGACCTTATTATTATGGATATAATGGGATTTGATGTAATCCTAGGAATGGATTGGTTGTTTAAACATCATGCCACAATTGATTGTAGGACTGGAATAGTTAGCTTCCAACCCCCTGGTAGTTTGAAACATACCTTCCAAGCTTCAAACAAAAGTAAGGAAATGTCTATGATGACTTCTATTAACACTAGACCTTTCCCATATGGAGAGTATTTGTGCTTCTTAGCTAGCGTTTTAGACACACACCATGTAGAAAAAGCAAATCCTCAAAATGTCTTAATTGTTCAAGACTTCCCTGAAGTATTTTTAGATGACCTTCCTGGTTTACCACCAGATAGGGAAATTGAATTTGTTGTAGATGTTTACCCTGGCGCCGAGCCTGTAGTCCAAAAATCCATATAGATTAGCACCAACAGAACTTAAGGAATTAAAGAAACAGTTGGAGGATTTATTGGAGAAAGGATTCATACGCCCTAGCTTTTCACCGTGGGGTGCACCTGTCCTTTTTGTCAAAAAGAAGGATGGATCAATGCGTATGTGCATTGATTATAGAGAATTGAACAAGTTAACTGTCAAGAACAAAATATCCACTGCCTAGAATCGATGATTTATTTGACCAGCTTAATGGTGCACGTGTTTTCTCTAAGATTGACCTTAGGTCCGGTTATTACCAATTGAAAGTCAAATATGAGGATATCCCTAAGACAGCCTTTCGCACAAGATATGGACATTATGAGTTTTTGGTTATGTCTTTTGGTTTGACAAATGCACCAGCAGCATTCATGGATCTTATGAATAGGGTGTTTCATGAGTATTTGGATAAATTTATCATAGTGTTTATTGATGATATTCTGATCTATTCACGTACTAAGGATGAGCATGCAAGGCATTTGAGTTTAGTGTTAGGAGTACTTAGACAGCACCAACTTTATGCCAAGTTTTCCAAGTGTGAGTTTTGGTTGGACAGAGTTCACTTTCTTGGTCATGTGATCTCTGGAGATGGGATATCTGTCGATCCAGCCAAGGTTCAAGCAGTTAAGGAGTGGCCCCAACCAAGGAATGCTACAGATATATGAAGTTTTCTTGGATTAGCAGGATGATACTACAGGAAATTTATCGAGGGATTCTCGAAGATTGCTACACCCCTCACTCGGTTAACTAGGAAAAACATTAAGTATGCATGGACAGAAGAGTGTGAATCCAGTTTCCAGACTTTGAAACAGAAACTGACCAATGCCCCAATTCTGACCCTTCCTGTTGAAAATGGTGAATTTAGTATTTATTGTGATGCTTCCAAAATTGGTCTTGGATGTGTGTTGATGCAAGATGGTAAGGTAATAGCCTATGCTTCTAGACAGTTGAAAACACATGAGAAGAATTACCCTACACATGACTTGGAATCAGCTGTTGTGGTATTTGCACTTAAAATTTGGAGGCATTACTTGTATGGACAATCTTGTGAGATATTTTTGGATCATAAGAGCCTGAAGTATATCTTCACTCAGAAGGAATTAAATATGAGACAACGTCGATAGTTGGAATTTGTAAAGGATTATGATTTTGAGATTAAATATCATCCTGGCAAAGCAAATGTTGTGGCAGATGCCTTGAGTACAGTAACAACACAGCTATGATTTTTAGTATGCCCTTAGCCTAAGAGTCAGAATTCCAAAGGTTTAATCTAGAGGCAGTATCCAGTGTATCAGCTATACTCTCAGCCATAACCTTAAAGCCTACTATTTTGGAGAAGATAAAGGAAGCTCAGACGAATGATGACGAGTGTAACAACTACAAGTTAAGCATGCATTCTACGGACAAATCAGATTTTAACTATTCTGCTGATGGAATCCTCAAGTTTAGAAATAGATGGTTTGTTCCTGCCATTAAAGAACTTCGTGATGAGATTCTTTCTGAAGCACATTCTTCCAGGTTCTCTGTTCACCCTGGGAGTACAAAGATGTATAAAGACCTTAAACAGCATTATTGGTGGCCATGTATGAAAAGAAGTGTGGCAGAATATGTGGAATCGTGTCGAGTTTGTCAACAGGTTAAAGCCGAGCACCAGAGACCTGTAGGAATGTTACAACCCTTACCAGTCCCCGAATGGAAATAGGAGCAAATAACTATGGATTTTGTTGTTGGATTGCCTAGAACAGCAAAAAGACATGATGCAGTTTGGGTGATAGTTGACCGTCTAACCAAATCAGCTCATTTCCTACCAATAAAGGTAACTCACTCGATGGATCAACTTGCTGAATTGTATGTGCAAGAAATTGTTAGGCTGCATGGAATTCCATGTACCATAGTATCAGACCGAGATTCCAGATTTACCTCCAAGTTTTGGAAAAGTTTGCATCAAGCTATGGGTACAGAGCTCAACTTTAGCACCGCCTTTCACCCTCAAACAGATGGACAGTCTGAAAGAACCATCCAAATATTAGAGGATATGCTTCGTGCATGCATATTGGATTTTCAAGGTTCCTGGAGCAAATACCTATCCTTAGTAGAATTTTCCTATAATAATAGTTTTCAGGCAACAATAGGAATGGCACCGTACGAAGCACTGTATGGACGAAAGTGCAGATCCCCTTTGTACTGGGATGAAGTTAGTGAAGCACAATTGCTTGGTCCTGACATTGTGCAACAAACAGTTGAGAAGGTTGCCTTCATCCGCCAGAGGATCCTAACAGCTCAAAGCCGGCAGAAAAGTTATGTCGACAGAAGATGCAGAGAACTAGAGTTTGAAGTAGGTGATGAAGTTTTCCTCAAGGTATCACCATTTAAAGGAGTTGTGAGATTTGGAAAGAGAGGCAAGTTGAACCCCAGATTTATTGGACCATTCATTATTCTAAAGAGAGTTGGGAGAGCAGCCTATCAGTTGCAGCTACCGGCTTCTATGGAAGGGATACACAGTGTGTTCCATGTTTCTATGTTGAAGAAGTGCATAAGGGATCCATATCAGGTTGTGGAGCAACAGGACATTGAAGTTCATCCTACCCTTACCTATGAGGAGAAACCAGTAAGAATCTTGGATTATGCAGTGAAGGTATTGCGCAACAAAGAGGTTCCACTAGTGAAGGTATTATGGCACAACCAGAACATAGAGTAGACAACTTGGGAACGCCAGCAAGACATGATGGACCAACATCCAGAATTATTCAAGTACTGAATTTTGAGGACAAAATTCTTTTAAGGAGGGTAGATTGTAACACCCGATTTTGTAGAACTAATTATTTAATCTTTTAATTAGTGGTACACTTTATATGTTAATAATAAAAGTAGGGTTAATGGATGACTAGGCAAGGGCATAAAGGGTAATTGGAAATTTGAAAGTGGATAACGTATTTAAGGAAAGGAGTTTTGGGTTTAATGCACTGTAGCCGCCACTCTTTCCCCATTTTTCCTTTCTCGGTATTCAGCTCAAGCAGCAGAGCTCTTTAGGCGATTCTTCTATTCTATTTTTCTCCAACTAGGTGAGTTCTATTTTAATTCCTCGCTGCATTGGTAGCTATCGATGATTGGGGAGTGTATAAATGTGAGTTTCGAGAATGTTGTGAGCGAACTAGTTCAGGTTTTGTGGTAATCGAGAATGTACAATGAACTAAGCTTCTAAACTAGTTCCTTAGACTTCTGGATAATGTAGAATGAGGTTTAGTAAATCTAATCGATAATCTGTCCATGGTTTTAGGTTGAGTAAGCTCCCAAGGTAGGTTGCAACACTGAGCGTTTTCAAGAGAGCCAGGTAAGTGAAGTTTGCATGTGCCTTCGGGCCTACATCACAAAACAGTAGAATTATGTATTGTGTGAATGAGTTTGTATGTCATGCATCATGTTTTTCTTGAAAGATTATGAAAATGAATTTCCATGTAGGGAATGGTAAGGCATGAACTGAATGTGATAGACAAGCTATTAAGGGAATTCATTCGCCTCTTAATCGAGTAGAGGATGTATAACATTGGGAGAATTGATCCCACTCCCAAGGGAACTGAGGGATCAGATCAGCTATTAAGGGAATTCATCCGCCCCTTAATTGAGTAGAGGATGTATAACATTGGGAGAATTGATCTCACTCCCAAGGAAACTGAGGGAATCAGATCAGTTATTAAGGGAATTCATCCGCCCCTTAATTGAGTAGAGAATGTATAACATTGGGAGGATTGATCCCACTCCCAAGGGAACCGAGGGATCAGATCAGTTTATGAATGAATATAAATGAAACTGAGATGAGAAAGTAGAAATCGCATGTTTAGGAATTATGTTTCAGCATTTCATTTCATACTACTTTACTTACTTAATATTAGGCTAATAGATGAGTTTTGTGATGTAGGTGAAGAAGTGGCAGCAGGTGAATTCTCTGAGTTTTTTGAGGAATAGACTGGTTGGGGGAGCACATTCATGTCTCGGCCTGGTAAACTGATGAGGCGGATTAACTGGTGTCAGTAGTTGTGATGGTTTAGTTGACAATGTTTCAATTTAAGTATGATGAGAGCTTTTATGACAGTAGTAGTTTTGGTGTTCTTGAATATAACTTGAGATTTTTCTGATAATGATACTCTGTTGGATTTAATAGTGGTGTTTACTAAAGTTTGGAGTAATACACGGATTTAAATAGTTTTGAACGATTTTTCTTGTAAAATGCTCAAGTTCTTTTGGTAGTCAGAGTTTTTCTTTGTTTATAGTAAAAATGTTGCTATGCTGTTTTCGTTGAGTATTTTTGATCTACCGGTAGATGATGTCTATCGGCAGATGTAGAGTGTTGATCTGTTGTCCATCGGATGATGTCTTCAGTGGAAGCCATCGAAAGATATAAGTAGAAAATTTGTCGTTTTGTAACCGAGATGATGTCGGGTATTAAACCTATCGGATGATGTAGTAAAAGTTTTGTCGTTTAGTGATCGGTGGATGTCGTGTATTAAACCTATCGGATGATGTGAGTAAAAGTCTTTTGTCGTTTAGTGATCGGTGGATGTCGTGTATTAAACCTATCGGATGATGTGAGTAAAAGTCTTTGTCGTGTATTAAACCTATCGGATGATGTGAGTAAAAGTCTTTTGTCGTTTAGTGATCGGTGGATGTCGTGTATTAAACCTATCGGATGATGTGAGTAAAAGTCTTTTGTCGTTTAGTGATCGGTGGATGTCGTGTATTAAACCTATCGGATGATGTGAGTAAAAGTCTTTTGTCGTTTAGTGATCGGTGGATGTCGTGTATTAAACCTATCGGATGATGTGAGTAAAAGTCTTTTGTCGTTTAGTGATCGGTGGATGTCGTGTATTAAACCTATCGGATGATGTGAGTAAAAGTCTTTTGTCGTTTAGTGATCGGTGGATGTCGTGTATTAAACCTATCGGATGATGTGAGTAAAAGTCTTTTGTCGTTTAGTGATCGGTGGATGTCGTGTATTAAACCTATCGGATGATGTGAGTAAAAGTCTTTTGTCGTTTAGTGATCGGTGGATGTCGTGTATTAAACCTATCGGATGATGTGAGTAAAAGTCTTTTGTCGTTTAGTGATCGGTGGATGTCGTGTATTAAACCTATCGGATGATGTGAGTAAAAGTCTTTTGTCGTTTAGTGATCGGTGGATGTCGTGTATTAAACCTATCGGATGATGTGAGTAAAAGTCTTTTGTCGTTTAGTGATCGGTGGATGTCGTGTATTAAACCTATCGGATGATGTGAGTAAAAGTCTTTTGTCGTTTAGTGATCGGTGGATGTCGTGTATTAAACCTATCGGATGATGTGAGTAAAAGTCTTTTGTCGTTTAGTGATCGGTGGATGTCGTGTATTAAACCTATCGGATGATGTGAGTAAAAGTCTTTTGTCGTTTAGTGATCGGTGGATGTCGTGTATTAAACCTATCGGATGATGTGAGTAAAAGTCTTTTGTCGTTTAGTGATCGGTGGATGTCGTGTATTAAACCTATCGGATGATGTGAGTAAAAGTCTTTTGTCGTTTAGTGATCGGTGGATGTCGTGTATTAAACCTATCGGATGATGTGAGTAAAAGTCTTTTGTCGTTTTGTGATCGGTATATGTAGCTTGTTCTTTCGGAAGACGTAAGTAAAAGATTTGTCGTCTTGTGGTCGGCAGAGGCTGGATGAAGGAATCATCCGGCTGACGTCATCGGTAGATGCGAGTAGCAAAACTTGTCGTTTTGCGATCGGCAGAGGTTGGATGAACGATTCATCCGGCTGACGTCATCGGTGGAAACCTTCGGTTTATTTCTGCCCTTTTGTTGACTTCGTTCAGTGGATGATGTGTTTGACTTTTTTGATCTTCAAGCATTTCATACTTAAGCTTTCATCTCTTCTGGCCGAATTACTTCTCAATATTTTAACGATCTTTTAAACTTGTTTTATAGTAAATTGTTTTAATAGTTTGTTTAGCTCTATTTTTGTTCAAATAATTTCCGCTGCTAGTTTTAAAATTTTGAGGCTTTAGCAAATGTCAAATTTTGATTTTGAGTGAAGTTTTTTTTTTTAGAAATTAGTCAAAATTTCTTAGTCCTTTTCTGTGTTAGGAGTAACGAACTGAGTTCAGAAAACTCAGGGCGTTACACCTTGATAACCATCACTCTACGGTTGGAACATTCATTGGCGTAATGTCTTTTGCCTAAGCACTTGTAGCATTGGACATCACGGGCTCTTTGTCCTTTATGAGGGTTTGATTGATTTTTGTCCGTAGAAGGGAGCTTGTTTTGGTTGAATGGGGTTTTAGGTGGCCAATTACGGTTAACTGGTCTTTTTTCTTCGTTTTCCATGGAGGTTTAGGCTTCCGGTTAACTGGTCTTTTTTCTTCGTTTTTCCATGGAGGTTTAGGCTTGTCTTGATCCAAATGTCTAGGTGGAAATTTAGTTGGAAAATTGGTTTTACGCTTTCTCTTGAGTTGCCTTTCCACCGTGAGGGCGAGTTGTATGACCATATCCATGGCTTGTAATTGTTGTACTTCAACCGCGTCGCCAATATCACGGTTCAAACCTCGAATGAATCTCGCGATGAGTTGTTCTTCAGGTTCATCAATAGCGCAACGCATATTGAAAGTCTCAAATTCCGCGAGGTACTCATCAACCGAGAGAGAATTTTGTTTAAGGTTGTGAAGCTGTTGGAAGAGTTCGTGTTTGTAATGTCGGAGAACGAATCTCTTGTGCATTTCGTCTTTCCTGGAATTCCAGGTTGAGACGGGGTATCCTAATATTCGCATTCTTTGGTTTCTAAGGTAGGACCACCATAATGCGGCATGGCCCATTAGTTCAAGAGAGGCGAGTTGAATTTTGACTCGATCAGAATAGTCGTGACATTCGAAAACTCTCTCCACCTTATCAACCCAATCAAGATATGTGTGACCGTCACAAGTTCCATTGAAAATGGGGAATTGACATCTTAACATTACGGAGGTCGTCGTTGTCCCTACGACGATTAGGTCGGTACTCCTCATCATCTTCCGTCCAAATATCATCCTCCGAATTAAAATGACGTGGTCTTCTTCTTTGGGTTCAACCCATTCCTCTTCCTCTATGGGTGGTTGAAAAGGTTCTCTACGCCTAGGGCGTTCGGGAATAATCCTAGAGGAGGTCTCTTGAGAAGAGACACGTTCATGGAATTCTCTACGAGGAGGATTGTTTAGCATTGTTTGGACTTTTTGGGCGAGGCTATTAACTATGTTTGTTAAGGCATCAATTTGTCCTTGCATGCTTCCTTGAGAGCTAGTCTCACCCTCGTGTCGTGTGTTTTCGGATGGGGGAGTATCCCTAGCCCGATGTGGTTCTTGGTGTAATGGATCTCGATTGATTCCACTTCGATTAGTCATAGTTAAGTGTTTTTAATTTTAAGTTTGAATTCTTGTCTAAATTAATATTCCTAATTTAGTGAGATGCTTATCTTCTTAATGTCTTAGATAGTTTTAGGCACTAAGGAATAATCTTAGCTAAGACAAAAATAAAATAGGGATCATGCTAAAATAGGTAGTCAACTCAACAATTTTAAACAAACACTTAGCAATAACTAAAGAAATGAATATTTTTTTTTTTTAACAATTACTAATCACCACAATTTTAACCAAGTTTTCAAATTTTATCTAAGGTCACTTAGAGAAATATTATTAACAACTTATTAACTCTAAAAACAGCAAGTAATAATATTTAAAACACCACTTAAATCAAGATAAACAAGCTGAAATTTTGATTCAAACATAGCAGAATTTTTAATGTAACTTTAACTCAAATTTGCTAATTTAAATCATGCTTTTGCTAAATTCGTATATACCAATTTTGTGCATTCAATTAACAAAATATCTTAGGTAGGTTTATAGATTAAAACATGAGCAACATTTTATCCAAATAATAGGCTCATTTCGAACACAATAAAATGATGCAAAAATAGATGAGATAAGTCAACAATATTGTACTTTCCGATAATAATAGTTATATGTCGAGTTCAAGCACCAAAATTACCAGAAAATTAATATATTTATTGAACAATATTTAGATGCTAAAACATGAGGCAAATGATAACATGATAAGCTAATTAAGTTAATCCAACAAAATACTAAAAACTGAGGAGATATAATGAAAACCGTGGAGGATTCCAACAAATATGAACCGGTTTTTATGTCTTCACACTAAGCCGATTTTCATGCTTCTTTTCCTCAATATTTCAATCAATATTTTAGCTTAGATTTAGGTTTAAATGTCAAGTCAAAACAAGTAAAATAAATGGTAAAAACCGAGGCTAAAAATGGAGAGTAAACCGAAAAGGAAAAGAAAATAAACTAGGAGAGATTTGACTATACCTTAGCCGATTTTTCTACCTCTTTGCATACCATGTTTCCTTAATAGATTAAGTATTATAATGACAATAAAAATGGCAGCAAATGAAATAGTTAGATTAGCACAAAGTTAGCACAATATTAAAGGAGATAATGCTAGAGAAGAAAATGAGCCGCTATCCCGGTTTTGTAATTTTGACTATTGTCAAGGCACTAAAACGCATGAGGGAAGCCTTGTGGCTCTGATACCACTTGACACGGAATCCCTAGGAAAAGGATCCGTGTTCGAACCCACAAAAGATGAGGAAATGAGCTCGGGTGCAAGTGATGCTCTAAACCGGAAATAAAGGAAAGAAAAGCTAAAATAAAATGCAAGAAAATAAACAATGGATTAAGATGCTATGGCCGACTATGACATGGAGAAATGAGAGTGTGAGATATAAAGAAAATAAGAGAAAGAGATGAAGAAGAGAGTTTATGGATGAAATGAAAATGCAATGCAAAAGGAAAGAAAAATGACAATAAAATAAAAATGACAATAAAAGTGAAGGTGTGTGAAGGTGAAACCGAAAGTAAAGGTGAATGTTGTGTGCAAAGTGATAACAAGAAAATAAAAGAAATGCCCTTGGCGGATCCGTAGAGCTATCTTACGGTTTAAGCTCTCGGATAAACGTCTCCCGGGAGGAAAACGACCACCGTAGGCCGGAGATTTTCATCCTCATTCCAACTCCCAATGGAAGAGGTGAGGGAATGAATAAGAGCTAACCTAGCAACCCAAGCTAGGTTAGCAATGGAGACCAACTCCTCTTGGTTCAAGGAACCAAGAAAAAACACCAAAGGAACTTTGGATATTTAGGGAAATAGTAGTGTATTGATTGGCAAAAAGTTGTCTACAATCACTAATACCATGCATTTATAGAAGTCCTAGGTGGATTAGGGCCTTTGGATCAAAAATATAATCGATGGCTAGGAGAAAAGGAGGTTGGCGCGCGCGGATTGAAGAGGGAGTGCGCTGGCGCGCGTGCTGATTGACGGCCAGGATGCGTCGCGCGCGCGCTGCCCGGATTGCCCCTCATGCTGCCCGCGCCCCAGCTGGCGCTGCTACCCACAGATGCGCGCTCCAGCGCGTGCAAATCCGACGCCTAGGATTGAGCCCGAGCCAAATCTTAGTTAATGGTGAGGATTTCGCCAACTCTTTCATCCATACTTTCGCCCACACATGTACCTACAAAACCATACCTTTGGATGTGGGCTCTTCTTTAGGTCGAGTATTTATTTGGGCTCAATTTGTAGAAGCCTTTTCCTTTGAACTTGTTGGATTTCTTTCAACCCAAATCCACCACCATACATCTAGTCCTAACCACACAATCTAATGCATGAAATGCAATTATAAAATCCTTATAATAAAGGCGAATGTATGCCAATGAGTTTAAAATTTAAAATTACAAATTAAGGCCCGAGAAGACAAATTCCTATAGGGCTGCAAGGAAGCTTCGAGTGAATGCTCCAATGAATGACGTGGCAAGGTTTCTCCACATCTTCTGATGTCGGCTCCCAAGTGAAGTCCATGATGTGATCCAAACCTACAAAAAGAGACAAGTCATTAGAACATTGAACAAATAAAGTTTGTGCCCGAGTTTGTGATCTTGTAACGGGCCTCCGAGGCATGTCAGTATTGATGCTTGATGCTCAAACATTGCTTTCTCTCATATCATCATCTGATTCTGTTATAGAGTTTAATTCATCCTCATCCATACGCTGCGAAATATAATCTATGGCAATATCATTATCATTCGCCACTGAATGAACATTATCATGTGCATCCTCATTATCGCCCTCTTCATCTGCATCCACATTTACATCATCCACATTCTCACTGTGTTCATCCCCATCAGAACTTAACGCATCCTCATTCCCAATGTGTTCATCCTCATCAGTACTTAACGCATTTGCATTCCCACTGCGTTCATCCCCATCAGCATCTAACTCATCCACATTCCCCTTCGGTTCGTCATTATCATCAATTAATTCATCTCTACTGTCACTTAAATAACGTATTGTATAATTATCTTCATACTCCACATAAATCCTAACATAGCACTTTTCATCGAGTCTACTAACTATCCTTATCACATCCTCGTCAGTTTTCAAGCGCCTCAATCCCTTCTTGAAACTAAGTTTAGGAATCTCATAAGAAAGAGTCTTCCATGCAGTGACTTCAAACTCCGCTAACACGTCTTCAACCACCAACATGAACATTCGATCCCCCTCGCACTTGGGAACAATTTCCAACTTTCCACAACTGTACATGAGCCTCTCCTTATATATGAATTTTCCTCCAAAATTGAATTCTATACTAAAGTCATCCATATCTTTTACCTACATTATTGAAAACAAATAGCAAGTCAACAAAACAGAACAAAGAGTTCAATATCAACAAGAAGCAATATCAACTAGCATATTGAAAACAAAACAGAGAGTTCACTATCAACAATTCCAATATCAACAATTTCAAACAATTTACCAACAGAACAGAGCAATCGATTGTCATTTTGTAAATGGGGAAAAATCGATTAGGAAAACAATGACCAATGTTCGACAGAACATGAACAATGTTTTCCCATTTTGAAAATGGGAAAACAAAGTTCAATGTTTGACAAAACATACCTGAATTGGCGATTTATGTTCGGGTCTAGGGCTCACAATTTGTCTTCGATAGTAGGGCTCGTTTCGATAGTAAACGTTGAAAAATCTGGCACGCCCTAGCTAGGCGAATGTGTAAAGTTTCTTGTGAACCGTCTTCAGCAGCTCGCAATCCGGCACGAGCAATCTGAGAAGAGGGAACACGAAGAGGGAAGATGGAAGAAAGAAGGGTAATTTGGGATTTTAGAATTTTTAAATCTAAAAAAGAAGGTCACGCGCTCTGCACGTGATCAATTTAACGGTAAATTGAACGGAAATATTTGAATTGCAAACGGCGTATACGATAGGGTCTGAATTGAACTTTTTCATTTATTTATCATTAATTGAAAATTATTTAATTTATTTTTAAAAATTTATTTAACTTTTTTTTAATCTAATTTTCTATTTTGATCGTATGTTTGTATTTGCAATGCAACCGAAACAAAACCTGTATTTTAGGTTTGGTTTCAGTTTGGTTTTTGCACAAAATATCTGGTTTCGATTCTAAAGTTACCCGAATCAATCTCTACCAATTCGATTTGGTTCAGTTCAATGACAAAACAAACTAAACCCGGACTGAATCAAACTGTAACACATCAAAAACACGTGTAGCAACAAATTTTGACAAAAATGAAAGAAGAACTTCCTTCTAGCCCGAAAATTTTGACAAACCCTAAATTGGCCGACGAAATTTGACTATCGACAGTGGGAGAAACGTGAAAAATTGGAAGTTCTAACCCTATAAATTGGGTAGCTCGGGAAGGGGGAAACTCACACCTAAAATCAGAGCTTACCTTGTCGGAAATCGCATTTCTGAACCTCGGCCGAACTTCTTCGGCGAAAAACCTTCCCCTCGACGAAAACTTTCTCAACGCGACCGAGCTCCGTCGGCGATCCTCCGACGCGAAGCTTCCTTGGCCGAAAAACCACCCCTCTCGCTCCGGCTCTCTCTCGGCCTCACTCCCTCCCTCTCGTTCTCTCCCTCGCTCTCTCTGGTCTCTACTCGCGCGAAGAAGAAATGGGAGGAAGAGAAGCAGGTTCAGTTTTAATTTTTTAAACTGAACCGGTCTTTTGAAGGTGTGAACCGAACCGATTCTTTCTAGCCAAACTGAACCGGCCAGCCCGAACGCAACTCAACCCAATTGACAAACCAGACCAAAACAGTCTAAAACTGAACCACACCGGTACTGTTCACGACCAGCATTATTCATCCGAACCAACCCGAACTCGAACCCGAACCCGAACCGACTCGAATTTCGACCCGAACCGATCTAAGATTTCACTGGTAAGAAAATTCTGCCTAAATTATTATATAATTAGATTTATTTAAGTAGGATTTTAATATCTAAATATTTTTAGGCAGGAAATTATTGGAATTTCAGAAATCATGATAACCCTATTCGCTCGGAATCAAGAAAGTGAAAATACCACGTTTTTAAATGTTTTGGCTATGTCCCTACATCATAAAATGTATATTACTTTTCTTATAATTATTTTGTTATCCGTTTTGATAAATGAGTTTACATGTTTAGGCATTGACATGAGATAGTATGAAGATAAAATTTATAGGACATTTTGTATGTGTATGAATACGATGGCTAAAGCCTAAGGTTGAGAAAAGAGTTCCAACTAGTCTGTTTGACTACGCCTGAACGACAATGAGATGGTTAAGTCTAAGGTTGGAAAATGAATTCTAACCAGTCTATAATCAGGATTCAGTAAAAGTTAAATGTAATTTTGACACTTGCACGTATTTTCGCTTACGGAGTTAAACTCATAGTTGTATAATTTTATGATGTAGGTGAGTTTTTATCTGAGGAAGAACTTACTGCGATCGAGAATTTTCTAGGGGCAAGCGAACATAAAGAAGAAGCCCGTGAATTTCCAGATAAAGAAATTTAAAGTATTTAAGTTTTAAAAGTATTTTAGATGTTATTTTAAAAATTAAAATTCTGAAGAACATGTGTTAAATTTTGTTATTAAAATTTTATGAACTACTTGATTATGCAGTTATTGCGAATTTTCGACAACTTTATTTAATGTTTTAAAATTTTGATTAAACTTCCGCGCATTTAATGAATTTATTTAAGATTTTAATTAAGATTTTAAAGTTCAAAATTTAACCTAAATTGATTTTGGGAATAAATTTTTAAAGTTTTCAAATTAGGGTTTCAAATTGGGAAAATCAAATTGGGGATTTTAAAATTAGGGACGTTGCACAAACCATGATCACCCGTACTAAAAATAAATTTTAGCATTTGACTAACGCCACTTATTGTTTTTAAGCACTTACTTTATATCATATTAATTTAAGGTCTATTTTCTTATTAAAGTTCGGTGTGACTTGAATTCAATTTAGATCTAGTCGACTTATATATCAATATTAAAGTGTTTTATATTTCTCTATATATTGTTATTCATTGTAAATTGATTTGATAATAATAAATTTTTCTTCTGCTCGTGATTTTTTTTTCAAAAAAAATTTCCGTATAAATCTTGATGTCTTTATTTTTTACGATTTTTTTCCTATTCCAGTTCGTTTCTCAATACTACTCTATAACTAATTTGAGTACTTTATCATGTCTAAGTGACTAAATTGATAAATTGAGGGAGAGGAGAGAGAGACTCTTCTAGATAGTTAAGAAAGCACATAACATTTCTCATATTGTTCATTAAACATATAATCTAGGCAAGAACAACACAATCTATCCCATTTCAAGGAAATCGGATCAGATCAAACAACAACAAAACAAGATTGATAGAGTTAGTGACCTCAATCAGGCCTCCCAAGACGAAAGCGGAGGCGTCTCGGACTCCTTCCAAGTAGCTATTCCACTCCCATATCGATCACCCTTGACAGCATCTGCCGACGCGAAGGATTCGAGCTCTGCCATTTCTTCTGCCGTCAATTTCACGGTCAAGGCCCCAATGTTTTGCTCAAAATTTACAACCTTTGTTGTCCCCGGAATGGGGCAGACATCGTTGCCTTGGTGGTGGACCCAGGCCAAGGCCAGCTGCGCAGGCGTGCATCCTTTCCTTGATGCCATCTCGCTAACCCGCTCAAATATAGTTTTGTTATGCTCGAGATTTTCGGGTTGAAACCTTGGCAGAAACTGCATAAAATCGAATAAGTTTTCATCATACAACTCAGTTGAGCATCTCTTGAACAAGGAACTATTGGTTTATAAGTTTCACACCCATTTACAGCCAAAAACTAAATTCAACGATCAAGCAAGAAACCATTTTGATCTTAAGATTTACAGGATAGGAATTAGCTCAGCAATGGCGGAATTAAAAGAACTTTTCATTGATGCTATGGAAAATAGAAAATACATATTCTAGTTCTCTACATGCAAACATATATTGAATATACTGCATGGACACCAACCTTTCGAAAATCGTCGTTGTTTTTAAAGAGCTCTTCGACAAACTTAGGTCCAGCTGATAAGAATCCTCGACCAAGAGGACTGTAGGCCACAATTCCAATACCAAGCTCCCTAACACATTTGGATCGAAAATTCCAATCATTTGCAATATGTTCTTCAAAAGATAGACTAATAACTATTCGATATGTGAAGAAACAGTAGATTAATGCAGCTCTATCTCACCTGCAGGTTGGAATTATATCTTCTTCAACATCTCGTGACCACAAGGACCATTCCAGTTGCACTGCTGTTATCGGATGAACAGCATGAGCTCTTCTAATGGTGGAAGCTGAGGCTTCGGATAGACCAATGTACTTGATTTTACCCTCTTCAACTAGTTTCTTCAGCTCCCCAATCTTCGGATCAGCACAAGAATAAGAAAGACTCAAAATGGGATCAAAATAACGACGAATATTTCTTACATATAAAGTGCATTCGAATCAGTTTTGAATCACTCGTCTTAATCGCGACAGTCAAGAATACAGCATCCAGAAAAACAATATTATCCGTAGTAAAAGTACTAACCGTGATTTCAATCGGGACCTTAGTGTCAATCCGATGCTGATAATATAGATCAATGCAATCGATATCGAGCCGCTTCAGGCTCGCCTCGCAGGCGGCTCTCACATAGGCTGGATCACCGCGTATCTCCCTTTTCCCATCGGCGAAGGAAATACCGAATTTGGTGGCCAACTCAACTTTCTCCCGCACTCCTTCTTTGAGAGCCTGCAAGAAAACATGATTAATCCACTCACCATGGCATTTCTTCGTCAATTTGTCTGACTACAGTTATAATTAACCCTGGATAGAACTGAGAAACGAACCTTCCCCAAAAGGATTTCGTTCGTAAAAGGACCGTATATATCAGAAGTATCCAAGAAGGTGACTCCAGCGGCTATGGCATGTTGGATCAGAGCAATCATATCGGAATCAGGCTTAGGGTCGCCGTAAAAAGCAGACATACCCATGCATCCAAGGCCTTGGGCAGACACTTCCAGACCCTGAGAACCGAGCTTCATCCTCCGAATCCCAGCCATTCCTGTCAACAAATCCAATGTCTAAACTCTACTGCAGCCACTAAGAACACTCACCAAGTGATATCTTGAGATCGAGTTTTCCTCACGTGAATTTATAGGCGAAGAAGAGAGCGTGGAAAGACATTGACCAAATTAGCAGGTGACGCCTGCTTACATCCTCGCTTACGCCTTACGAACGAAGCCGGCCAAGACTCCTTTGATAAGAGAGATTTAGGTTTAATTTTGCAAGGTCAATGTTTTCCCATTTTGTCTCTAATTTTAATTTTTCTTGTTTTATCATCAAATTAATTAAAAAAAATATGATTTATGGATCTTTTAATTCACTTTATTATTCATGTCAGCAAATATATCTGCAGATCTCAAATGTTATAGTGGAATTGAGAGCAGAACGGCTGATTTCTTTGTGTGTCTTATCTGACGGGATTAATTTACAGGTTTGTTGTTCCCCTTGATTCGGTCACTTTGTTTCGGTTCGAATCGAACCGAGTAACCGAACCGAGCATTTTGGTTCGGTGCGGTTCTAATATTCAAAAAACCTATTTTACAACCGATATATTCGGTTCGGTTCTCGGTTCTAATTAAGAACAACCGAACCGAACGAAAGTAAGTTAAATATTAAAAAAAACAAACAAACCACAGCACAACTCTACTTTAAACCGAAACACGGAAACAACTCTAAATTTATCCTAATTTTACTCATTTTTTTTCTGTTGTTCTCCATTCTCCACGCGCGCGGCCGACTGCCTCTCTCTCGCTATCTCTGAGTGTCTTGCACTCTCGTCTCTCGCTCGACGGCTCTCTCTCGCTGCCCGCTGGCTCGCTGTTTAACCTAATCTTGTCTTCAATCCTAACTCAGGTTTTTGATTTCTTCTTTTCTAACGCTCTGTTACCGTTTATTTCCTAATTTGTTTACATTTTAGCTGGTTTATTTCTTCTTTTCTAACCCTCTGCTACTGTAAAGATTTCTTTTAACTTTCCTGTTGTTTGATTTAAGGTAGTAAATACTATATGCATTGCTTATTTCTGTACCTCGAACTTACATTTGTATAAATTTTTGAATGTGGTTTTTTTTTATCTTTTAGGTGAAGGTGATCTTAAAATGAAATAAACTAGCTTCTTAATTCTGTTTCAACATGGAGATAAACTGAGGCATAGCTTGCAAATTATTCTTAATTGGTTTTGCAGCATTTACTGCAATTTGTTTTTCTCCTATTCTGTCTAATGATGAATTGTTGACTGTCTGCATGCATTTCTTCTTTTACACATGATCATCTTCTTCACTTGTTGAGAGAAGGTATAATCTCCTTTTTAGGTGGAAAGAAAGCTGGTAAAGATGGAAATGATCATATAAAACCGCGCCCAAATTAATAACCGAGCCCAAGCCAATTGAAAACTGAAACCAAATCGAAAGAACCGAGCCCAAACCACAATTGGAAACTGAAAACCGAACCGAGGAGAACCAAAAACCGATCAAAAACTGAACCTCGGTTTTCGGTTCCCTTTACCGACTCAGTTCAGTTCCAATTTTGTCCAAAACCAACCCAATTCCACCCCTACTTTGAGTTGTTTTCTCTTTTCTAATTTAATATGAGTTTCTGGGGTTTATGAGAATTTTTCATAAACGGTAGTGTAGATTCTTCTCTGAGCAGGACAATTTGTGATTTTTATTTATTTTTTAATGTACCTTTCTGCATCAGTGCCTAAGTGATAATGTCATCCTTCTTTGAAGTTTTAATTATTGATTTGTTGAAGCTGTTTTGTAATTTCCCTCTTCCCTTTTCGAGCTCTTAAAATCATTAGTTTATTCTGAATTCTAATTTTTGCTGCGAATAGTTTCTTGTATTCCTTATTTTGATGGCTGGGATTTATGAACTGGTTTGAAGATGACATAATTTGAGAACTCTAGTTATATATTTTAAGAATATTTTTTATCTGTTTTATTTCATTTTCATGAATTCTTTTCTTTATCATATCCAAAAGCTTTTGAGTTTTGAATTTGAATTTATCGTGCTTCCATGATGTTGAATTTGATCAGCTTACGAAGGTGCCAGACACGTCCTCTTCCCAAGCAAGGAAGAGGCAGGACATTCGAGCCATTCCATGGGACAAATTGAATTTAACACGTGAAAAGTACAGATTGACAAGTCTCGAACAGTATAAGAATTATGAGAACATTCCGTCTTCTGGAGAAGCTGTTGAAAAAGTATGTTGTTGTTTCTTATTGTAGTTGGGTTAGGATTTTTTAGGAAGGGACCGTATGTGTTGCAAAATTTAGAGAGAACCTAATGTAATAAATTTTGTTGCTTTAGGAGTACAAACCTATTCAGAAGAGTGGGAACTACTGTGAATTCTTTCACAATACAAGATTGGTAAAGCCTACTATACCTCATTTTCAGGTATGTGCAACATACACATTCTGAGGTTGATTGCCGTTTAATTTTTCTCTTAGGGTTATAAGACTTTTGAAACAAATTTAACCTTTTTATTTTTAATTTCGAAGAATTTCGAGTAGATGCATACAATGTTTTCTATTATAGTTTTCGTCAATAGCCAATATGCTTGCTGTGAGTCTATCTGGTTGGCTATCCTATTTTAAAACATCATTTTCCTTTTAGTTTAGATTATTTGCATTACTCAACCTTGTAACTGCTACGTTTTTCTGTTGAGGTGTTTATGACGTGATCAATAAAAAATTAAATGCAACTTTTAAGAGATATGAACTCCAATGAAAGGTCAACACTTAGTTTTGCTTTCTCTTTGTTTTTCAACAGTATATGATTCTATGGTTTTGAAAGGAGCCTTTCTCTCCATTTTGTTTGTTTTTATGTATTCGATAAAATCTGACTTCAACTATTTCTGCTGTTAATTTAGAAAACTATGTATTCTCTGATGTGTTCTGTCCACATTGTAGTGAAGAGTAATCACTAAGGTTCTCTGTTACTGCAGGACATCTTCTGTGAAGTAGAGTTTTGGATATGTAACTGATGCTCTTTTCTTTACACAATTTTATGGGAGATTAGTTCTGGGTTTTAACGTTTCAAGAGAAGCATAGGGACCAACGTGGTGCATTTGCTATGACCTATGGTATAGGAAATATTTAAATGTGGTATTGTGTAGTAGCCTTTTGAAATAAGTAATTTGTACAAGCTTGAGACATGGTTCTGTCTCTACATTTGTCTGCTCCTCGGGATAGCCCACCACCATCATTTCTCTATACAAACTTTGTCCATGGAGATCCTGTATCTTTACTAGGAAATATAAGAAGAAATTATCCAAGAAAAGTGAATTTTAGAAACCTTAGCATTTCCATTTCTTGTTCGATGCCCAAAATTGTTCGTAGCCGACCACTTGATGGCCATGTTGTAAAGCAAAACAAAATTCGGTTTGTTCAAAAACTTAAAACACTCCTTCTTTCTAAACTCAAACAATTCATTCCAATCGAGCTTCTTTCCAAATGTAGAGCATATCTTTCCATTCATAAACCTCGTTCTATACTCTCAATGATTCATCGTTATCCGACCATTTTTGAAGTTTTCTCAATTCCTTTTCCACCCACTCCACTTAATGCAACAAAGTCATATCCTCAGCTCTGTGTTCGTCTAACTCCAGCTGCAGCAGCCCTTGCTGCAAAGGAATTAAAATTCAAATTGGAAATCTCAACAACCTTGGCCCAAAAACTTCAAAAATTACTCATGATGTCTTCACACCAGAGACTTCTTTTGTCAAAGCTAGTTCACCTTGCACCTGATCTTGGCCTACCCCCTAACTTTAGGTCTCGGCTGTGCAATGATCACTCAGACAAATTTAAAACTGTTGATACTTCCTATGGTCGTGCATTGGAACTCGTTTCTAGGGACCCCAACTTGTCAAAACCATTACCTTTCACACAAGATCATTTGCCTGAGCTGATTGTTGATAGGCCTTTAAAATTCAAGCATCTGAGACTAAGAAAGGGGTTGAATTTAAAAAGACACCACCAGGCATTTTTGTTAAAGTTCAATGAAATACCAGATATCTGTCCTTATAATACTCAGATTGACGATTTAGCTAAAGAATCAATTGAGGCAGAGAAAAGGGCCTGTGCTGTGGTGCGGGAGGTCCTGGGGATGATGGTTGAAAAGAGAACTTTAATAGACCATCTAACACACTTCAGGAAGGAATTTGGACTGCCCAACCAGCTGAGGGGCCTGATTATGAGGCATCCAGAATTATTCTATGTGAGCTTGAAAGGAGACAGAAACTCTGTATTTTTAGTCGAAGGGTTTAATGATAAGGGTTCCCTTTTGGAGAAGGACGAAGCTTTGGTTATTAAAGATCAATGGATGGAGTTAGCCAAAGATTCAAAAATGGTTAGAAGAGAGCGGAGGAGAAAACAAATCTATGGCTGTAGTGATAATTATGAGGTTGAAAGCGATGATGATTATGACGATAATGATGATTTTGAGTATGATGATGATGGTTTTGAGAATTTATTTGAATCTGAAGAGTTAGATTTTGGGAATGACTATGAGAGTCCTGATTCCCGTGATAGAACCATTAGTGAATTTTGGACCTCAAATACTGCTGAAGATCTTAATGATGTTCATGAAGGACATAAAGAACCCTGGTAATGTTAAATATTACATTATAATTTTGTCATTGCAATTTTGTCATTGTTAAATATTACATTAAAGTATGAGGTTTTGATCCGTTTTTTGACCTATTCTTACTAAATCTATAATAGAAGATCTTAATGATGTTCATGAAGGACATAAAGAACCCTGGTAATGTTAAACATTACATTATAATTTTGTCATTGCAATTTTGTCACTGTTAAATATTACATTAAAGTATGAGGTTTTGATCCGTTTTTTGACCTATTCTTACTAAATCTATAATAGAACACAAAACTCTTGATAGGACAGATATGACTTTAATTTTATTCCCCATCACAAACTTGTTGATACCCTTCCTTTTCACTGTCAGGTGATTGAAATTACTTCAAAACATGAATTGAAGGAACTATTTTTAGAGAATAATATTAGATATGTACTCTAATTTTACATTTCGACATGTACCGTTTATTCTTTATTAGTATTATTAAGATATAATAATTACCTGATTTTCAAAGAAATACCCAGTATTCAGTGAACAATTTCGCCAACCAGTCATAATCACATGTTCCATCTTGGTTCATTTATAAGTTATCTTGTACCTTGATTGCAGTTTGTATTCATACTGAAGAAATAAAAACAAAAGTATTATGATCTTCTTGAAGTTAAAATGAAATTGCTGTGCTGTGTGTTGAATGATGTTGTGTATTTAGTGGAGCATCATGGATGGGGTCCTTCTAAATTTGGTTGCTCCCCCATAGTTTATGCTCCTAACAGCAATCATATTGGCTTCTGATGACTACATGGTAAAAGACCTGCTGTGTGGACAGATACGGGTCGAACATTAAGGTACTTTTAGTTCTTGCTGGAATATATTTTTACAAGCTCTTAGAATATTGATTACTTGGAATCTGTAGATTTCAGACAATGTCTACTGTATTGTTTTGTATATTTCAAATTATAAAAAATTATTAATTTAAATAATTGATAATGTGCAAAATTTAAGTTTTTAATTATCTTTTTGTTACATTATGAGCAAAATGAAGTGAATTGGTCACAAATTTTTAAATTTTGGTGGATCATTTAGATTTTTAAACCTTTCTATTTATTTATTTTCAAATTTTCTGCTCTTAAAGTAGTGATATTCATAATTGATGACTTTTTAAAAAAAAAAATCAATATGAAATTGTTTTAAGACCTAAAACAAAGCATGTTTGCAGGAGTTTGTAATTTATTCTTTGAAAATTCTCAAAATTCAATTTAATATATTTGATTAGATTAAAATAAATGCATAGGTCTCATTAAAGTAGGTCTAAAATAATGGAAAGAAACAATACAGTTGGAACATTTGGATAACAAATGAAGCCCACCCTCCCTCATCATTGAAAGTGATATATGATATGAGAAGATAATGTTATTCTTTCCCAATGCTTATTTTACTTTCTCTATATCATAAAGGTGGAGAGAGTGCGTGACTCTCTCTCTCTCTCCAAATCATGAAAGTATGAGCAACCCACTTTCTCTCTCTACAATGTTGTCATAAAAATGTTGACAAAGTAATGAGAAATTGTGACTCCTCTGTAATATCTCGGTCATTTTTTTTCCGAACATTAACCATTTATTGATACATATATTGTGTTTACTACTGTATTAAATTTCAACACATATATGACTTCTACTTGCCCTTGTGGTCTGAATCAACGTACGTTCTTTGTTCATTAATATATTGTCGTGTAGTGCTTTATTACAATGTATTTGATACATTATAAGAAAGATATTGTCTCAAATGATGGAATTAGTGGGCAAAAGAAGAGAATGAGCTATAGAGAGTAATGATGGTTTGGAAAAATGACCCATTAACTCTATTGAAGCATGCAATGAATCATTACCGTACCCATTTCACTATACGTTGTCACGTCTTTGGTTCACTATAATTTATATCTATTAGTATGATTAACATGATGCTATATGTAGGCAGTTTCTTGCGAATATGAAACTGTCAATGACGGACCGAGTCGATGAAGCTCGACGACTTAGCTATCGGGTTTTACGCATTTTGGGTTTTACCGTTCAACTTACAAGGCTGGCAAGCTCACACGTGACTCGTACTTTCTTGACAATGTTGCATCACGTGACGGTAGCAACTCCATCGACTTATTAGGTGTTTAAGTTACATATCGCCTGGCATAATTGATGTAGTTTGAATATGAGAATAAAAATATATTGTCATCACAAAAAAAAAAAGTTAATTAAATATAATCGTGGAGATCATTTTTAATGTTGAGGCAGTTTGTAAATATGAGGAAAAACTTATGAGAAAGATGTTTAGCAAATCAACTCATCGAGACAAAAATGAACTAGATTCAAGCCGTATCTACATCGATGATGATGATAATTTCAGAGTCTGCGGTAAGTTTCCAGACTCAAATTTAATTTATTTACGAATCATTATGCTTGAATTGGTGAGTTTGGTTCGAATTTAGCTCATATCAAAATCAGAGTTAGGTTCCGAGAGTTAGTACAGGTTTGCTAAATGAAAATCTGATTCAAACTTGGAACCTAACTGATAATACGACCCAATACCACCCTAAAATCCATCCAAAAACATAATTTGAGATAAATTTTGTTTTAATAAAATATGTGAACTGAATGGGGATCAAACCCGAGTTGATCTGGTTCAGTTTGATTTCCTCACGTTCATTGTTCCGTCTCATTTATATTTTTAGGAGTCTAAAATAGTTTGTCCGGTTTCTTCTATTCTAAATAATTGCAAATGAATAATATTACGTAGTGGCGACTGACGTGATAAATAATGATTAATATAATTTATATAATACATTATTTATTTATAATTAATTACATCTTAATTATATTAATTATTGTTTAATAAGATGATGGTAAATATAGAATTACTGGTACCGAATTGGCTTAAATAAAAGAGCATCAAATTAAAATCAAGACAAATGA
Source organism: Begonia masoniana (assembly GCA_022432975.1). Taxonomy (NCBI): domain Eukaryota; kingdom Viridiplantae; phylum Streptophyta; class Magnoliopsida; order Cucurbitales; family Begoniaceae; genus Begonia; species Begonia masoniana. Next base: position 50,608,866 of record CM039503.1, on the reverse strand, counting down.
TGTCATTTTGAGTGGTTATTAATTTGCCCGAGATAGAGAGAGAGAGAGGGCGTGTTCCCACACGAAATCTGGTTTTTGCCGACATTCATTTGCAGATCTCAAAACCTCCAATGTTATCGTGGAATTGAGAGCAGAATGGCAGATTCCTTCGCGTGTCTTATCTGACGGGCTTACAGGTTTGTTGTTCCCCTTTATTTGGGTATTTTAATGGGAATTTTATGCTTGTTTGAGCTGTTTTCTCTTTTCTTATTTGTGGTTAAATTTTCGAATTAATGAGTTTCTGAGAATTTTTCATAAAGGTGGTGTAGATTCTTATCGGAGCAAGGTGACTCTATGATTTTTATTTATTTTTTAATGTACCTTTCTGTATCAGTGTCTAAGTGATTATCTCATTTTTCTTGGAAATTTTAATTATAGACTTGTTGAAGGTGTTTTCTAATTTCCCTCTTCTCGTTTCTGGCTCTTAAAATCATTAGTTTATTCTGAATTCTAATTTTTGCTCGAACAGTTTCTTGTATTCCTTATTTTGATGTCTGGGAAATATGAATTGGTTTGAACTTGGCATAATTTTGGGGTGGTGGTGGGATGGGTATGAATACATTGGTGATATAGCTTTCTGGTGCTTCTTCTCTGCAGTGTTGAAAGCAGAGAACGGGAGACAGAGAAAAAAGATTGTTAAGAAGGGACCATGTCCTCCCATGGGCAAGAGGTGGAAGTGGATGAATTTGATTACATGGCAGAAGGTAGGGAAATGGTAAATATCTCATATGAAATGGATGATGAAGACTATGGTGAAGGTGATGGAGAAATGGTCGAAGATGAAGAATATGACATGGTTTGCTTTTGTTGTGTGTTTCCAACTCTTATTTGTTTCATTCCTTTGCCAATACTTGTATTTATCGCACTTCCATGATGTTGAATTTCACCAGCTTACGAAGGTGACAGATACATCCTCTTCCCAAGCAAGGAAGGGGCAGGACATTCAAGGCATTCCATGGGACAAATTGAATTTAACTCGTGAAAAGTATAGATTGACACGACTCGAACAGTATAAGAATTATGAGAACATTCCATCTTCTGGAGAAGCTATTGAAAAAGTATGTTGCAGTTTCTTATTGTAGTTGGGTTAGAATTTTTTATGAAGGGCCCATATGTGTTGCAAAATTCAGAGAGAACCTAATGTAATGAATTTTGTTGTTTTAGGAGTACAAACCTATTCAGAAGGGTGGGAACTACTATGAATTCTTTCACAATACAAGATTGGTAAAGCCTACTATACTTCATTTTCAGGTATGTGCATTAACATACACATTCTGGTGTTGATTGCCGTTTAATTTTCCTCTTAGGGTTATAAAACTTTTGAAATAAATTTAACCTTTTTTTTTTAATTTCGAAGAATTTTGAGTAGATGCATACAAAGCTTTTGATTATGGTTTTCGTCAATAACTAATATGCTTGCTGTGAGTCTATCTGGTTGGCTATCCTATTTTAAAACATCATTTTTCTTTTAGCTTAGATTACTTGCAATTCTCAACCTCATAACTGCTACGTTTTTCTGTTGAGGTGTTTATGATGTGATCAATAAAAAAGTAAATGCAACTTAAGAGATATGAACTCCAATGAAAGGTCAACGCTTAGTTTTGCTTTCTCTTTGTTTTTTCAACAGTACATGATTCTATGGTTCTGAAAGCAGCCTCCCTCCATTTTGTTTTGTTTTGTTTTTTATGTATGTTGGGGGAAAGGGAACAGGATTTGCTGCTTCAAGTTTTTTCCTAATTTTAGACTCTGCAGCCTTTCTCACTAAGTATTATCCTATGTGGCTGCATGAAAAACGTTTGTACTTTCTTTGTAATAAAAACTTCTATTAAGAGAAAGGATGTACTAGAAGGCAATGATACTTTTCACTAATAAACCCTTCCAAAACAAAAGTTCAATTTATTAACACGTTCTATTTGATATGATTCTGTCTTGGCATGCAGCTTAGGAACCTTATCTGGGCTACATCAAAACATGACGTCTATTTGATGTCCAACTACTCCGTTATGCATTGGTCATCATTATCTAGCAATTTGACAGAGATCCTCAATTTTGCTGGACATGTAGCCCCTTCTGAGGTACCAACTTTATCCTCAATGCAATTTTTTTTCGTTAATCTTAGTCAATATTTACAATTGGGGTTTCTCTTATTAGGTTCAGTATTATTTATTCAGCTTTTGCTAAGTGTTTCTATGTGATTCTACAGAAACATGCGGGAAGTTTATTGGAGGGTTTTACGCAAACTCAGATTAGCACACTAGCAATCAAGGAGAATTTTCTTGTTGCTGGCGGATTCCAAGGAGAGCTTATTTGCAAGGTTGGTACAACAAGTAAGCTCTTGCTCTATGTTTTATTTGATCCTGTTGGGATTTCAATTTTCACATATGTGAATTGAGAGTTGAGAAATACGTGATTGACCTTAACTGTGATAATTAACTTAAGAACTCAGTTTATTTTGATACTTTTCCTTCATTCCTTTTATTTTCACGTGTTTCATGTTACTGGATAGACAAAGTTAAGCCATCTCGCTTATCCTTTCAGTATTGTTCAATTATGCAAATGAACATCCTTGATGTATAGTTGCTGAAATGTATTGTTTGTGAAGCGAAATATTTCTTACTTTAGAAGATTTAGATTTGGATTGTTATGATGTTTGTGGGGTTTTAATTGAATGAGCAACATTTTATAATGGCGAATGTTTAATAATCAAGCTAATGGAAACTGTTGAAAATGTGCCACCGAATTCTACAAAGTCGATGGAACAAATAATAATTACCTTTTAAGCATCCTGATTGGCCAAGCGTCCTTAAAGTGTACTCAACTATTTAAAACCAAGGCCAACTGCCTACAATCTCTAAAATTAGTGATGTAGACTTCAACCATGTGACTGAATGTCCCTTGTCAATAACTTTTTGTAGTCACATTCATTTCTATTTACCAAGAAAATTGATTCACTTCACACCTTTTCAATTCTTATTTCACTTCTCAATGATACTGAATGTTGGTTTATGTAGTGGAATCAAGAAGGGAGTAATTGAGACAGTTTTTATGGGTGTTTTTCTTCTTCTTTTGACCAGAGTGCTTATGAAATTTCATTTTCTGTATTGTGCTTCTAATATCAACTCTTATTTATGGAAGCAATTGATAATTTTTCTCAGTATATAATGCATCTTTTTATGATGATTGTGTTTAGTTTCTGTTGCTTTTTTTTGACATAGATAATAGGCGAATGTATCTACATGTGTTCTTTCAATTTTATATTATATGGTTTTCTTAAAGATTTCTAGTCCATGATCTCTCACTCATACACATTATTATACCATTTATTCTTTGGCTTAAAATAGTTTAAAGGTCATGAAAACAATTTTTTTGGGGTTAGCCTTCCCCTGTATTTATGTTTTGAGAATCTACTTTTTAGGTTGTTTGGCTTTCATTTGTTTTTATGAGGATGTTAAAATGTTTTAATTTTTGTACTGGCAGCGTATGGATAAAGGAGGAGTTAGTTTTTGTGCTCGTACGACACATGATGATAATGCCATCACGAATGCCTTGGAAATATACGACAGCTTGGGGTAATAATTAACTTTTAGCTCTTATTTTACTACATCTACTAACCTGAATACAATCTAATTCTGAAATTCTTACAGCGGTGGGGTGCACTTCATGGCATCAAATAATGACTGTGGCATAAGAGAATATGACATGGAGAGGTTTCAGCGTTTGAATCACTTCTGTTTCCCCTGGCCAATTAATGTATGTCGTCTTTAAATGCCAGTAATGATGTTAAAACTGTGATTTTCTCTTATGTATTTCTTTGAACATATGTATTCTTATTTCAATAAATTTTCTTCATTTTTGCGTGTGGGCTTTTTTTTCTTCCTTTTTGAGATCATAAAATCCCAATAGAAAAGATAGTTTAGTTGTGTTATGAAAAATGCTTTGACCATAAATACGAAAGATAAATTATGAGAAATACTACTGTGGAAAGAATCCTCACTCCACAATATATTCTAAAAAATGAAATAGTGAGCACCAGGCATTAGTGGATGTGGACTATGTTGGAACTGTACCGTGTAGGTGTTTATGTTCTTCATTTTTTCAGGTGGAAAATTGCTGAAAAAAGTTTTCGTAGGAATTATACATGTATCCTGTAGAAAAGTTTGTGAAAGGAAATCTTTCAACGTCAATTACTTTTCCTTTTAGTTTAAAAATTTAAAGCTGATTTAACATTTATATTTTTTCACTGACTCATTCTTTATTGTGACACAGCATACATCAATGAGCCCTGATCGACGGCTTGTTGCTGTTGTTGGAGATCATGTGGACGGGCTACTTGTCGATTCACAGAGAGGGAAGGTAAGAAAAGTTGCGGAAAACGAGATTAATGTTAATGGTATAATAAAATGCATGAAAGAGCTGATGTTTTCTTTTTTTCTTTGGGTGAATTTCCTTTTACTTGCAACGCAATATTTTCCTGTTAAAGAATAAAATGCACTGTGAAGTACAGAAGGAAAGACATCTTCTTGCGTTTTGTTTATGGCTAAAGGATTGAAATTGGTATCTGATGAGAATGAAATGTTGCAACCTCATTTTTACACTTGATCTCCTTCGAATTCGGAAACATCATTTTCAGGCGGGAAAGACTGAGATTTCTTTTCTACTTGTACATTTTGCAGGATTGTTGAGCTTTTCCTTTGTTTTATATGTTTTTCTCGTAATTTATACTTCTGTTGATGATAAAAAAGAGGAAGATCATATCATTTTCCTTCCATTGCTATGGTCTTTCTGCAGTCTTTTTGCTTATTTTTCTTTCAAAATAATTACATGCTGTATTGTTGTGGATGTTTAGATCATAGGCTTGCACCAAGATTCTTTCCAAATATATAGCACCTCAGTAATCTTTTATGCAACTTGTTTCTTTACCCTCCCTTTTGGTACATTACTTTGATCAATAAAAAGTTGCTACTTAGGATAGAAAATATTTTTGCAAATTTCAAGATATAAACTACATTGAAATTTTGATGTTGCAGACTGTTGCTACAGTCTTTGGTCATCGAGATTATTCTTTTGCTACAGCATGGCATCCCGATGGGCGCACCTTTGCCACTGGGAACCAAGACAAGACATGTCGAGTGTGGGATATAAGAAACTTAGTGTCGTCCATTGCAGTTCTCAAAGGCAATTTAGGAGCTTCCAGATCGATACGCTATTCATCTGACGGACAATTTATGGTGGTGGCAGAACCTGCAGATTTTGTCCATATTTACAGCACAAAAATGGATTATGATAAGCGGCAAGAAATTGACTTTTTTGGTGAGATATCTGGGATATCACTGAGCCCAGACGACGAGTCTTTATATATAGGAGTATGGGACAGGACTTACGCAAGCTTGCTGCAATATAACAGAAGGCATAGGTATGGATATCTCGATTCCTACTTGTGATTTTATAGAAAGAAGAAGATTAGAAAAAGAAGAAAAAAAAGATGGAAAACAAGGGTTTTGATAATCTCTACTCCATTGGAGTTCTTGTTTCTCTGGTTGCTTGTTTTCCAGTCCATGTTTTGATGATAGTAGAGAGCTGTTCTTCTATATAACTGTTGTTTGTACAGTGATTATGTTGTTATATTGGGTGGATTTCAACGCAAAAGTTTATGGCCGTTTGTTGAAGTTATGATCCCAGACCGAACCAAAATAATCTGATTTGTCAATTGAAATCTGGGTGTTATGTCCGGACGAGGGATTGGGGATGATAGGCCTTTAGTTAGTTGATTGATTGGACTTACTAGTTATGTTTTTAGAACCTTGATTAGTGTTTGTAGAAGAGATGAAATAGCAAAATAGTGGAACTTCATAGAGAGTGGCAGTGTGGATGAAATAGCCGGGAAATAGCAATTCATCGACGACGACTCAAAATCATCTTTTCTTTCATTTGTGTTGAGTGCGTGATTTTCTGCCCGGAGAATCATGGCTCTGATTTATGCTCGAAATCGCTACTACCGAAAATGTTCGTTATTCGTGGAGCACAGGTGGTTGAAGAAGGATTAAAGACTAACAAATCCTCAAAAGCGATAAAACATTAGACATAAGCTCACAAGACAGCTCTCGGAGTGCGGTGTTTTGGCTAAATTGCTAATGGTCCATAGTAGAAGGTTTGAATTGTCGGTGGTAGAAGCCGTTGGTGGGAAGGTTCAAATTATTAGTTATCTAAAACACTCTCTAACTCTTATACTTAGAATAACCCTAAACTTTCACTCTCTAACTCTTATACTTAGAATAATCCTAGAATGAACATTAAATTTCTATGACATACCCTAAACTAGGGCTACGTACATTATAGAAAATTTCTGGGTGTTACAAAACCATCTAGCTCACCAGATCTCTATGTCCATCCCTAAGCAGCAGGGTGTGGCTGATCAGGTTGTAAACAACCCAATCTTTTACATTCAAGTCATTCGATTTCGATCTGACGAAGGCTAGAATATTTGAATTCTGGTGAATCTGCATAAGGAGCTGCAGGTCATCTGCTGATCTTGCAAAATCACACTCTCGAGAAGCGTGATAGTATCTGACCGCGTCTTCTGCAGCAAATCTCAACAGTTTGTTCACATCACTTGCACCTACGAAAATATTCGTACCGAATAGGTACGCCTTCAAGTACCCCACCATCTCGGTAGTGGTCAAGTTTGCGTAAAATAAGCAAACAACTTTGTAGGAGTTGTCTCCCCGCATGACGTAGACCCCGTGCAAGGAGATGCAGTCAAACATCTCCTTGATCTCCAAAGACTCCCAAGTCCCAACCGCTAAAGTAGACAGTCTTCCCATAAATAATCGAGTGGATTGACATATCTCCCTCAAACTACTGTTGACACTCTTGGTTTCAAAATTCCATCGACAAATAACCAGGCGGGGTTCACAGCACTTGATCCGGAGCACCTTGTGACGAAGGTGCTCAGTTTGATGGACCAGCTTGTGTCAGGGGGGAGCCTTTCATTTGAAAAAAAAATTCGGGGGCCATTGCAAAGAGTAGGGTTTGGGAATTTCGGCAATGGGTTTCAGTTTTTCGCCGATTGACAATTTTCGACTAGTGGAGGGCTCGGGTTTGTGTTCTCAACTACGAGGCTTCGTATTTTGGGATTTTGGGCGGCGATGGGTGAGATTTGAGGATTTTCGACGACAAAAATCACGGATTCAATGATTTTTCTCTCGGTTTCTGACAACGGAGGGTGCACAGGAAGCCGATGTTATATATACTATCGAGAGATCGGCCCCCCATTTGAGGGAGAACGCCCCCCGTTATCAGCCCTAGGCTAAACATAGCCCCCGTGCTTCAGGACAAAGCCCTTCATTTTAAAATTGCTTTGTAACACGGGGGGCCAAGCTAAAATGAACAGCCCCCCATGTTTTTCCACATGCAACACACGTGCGTGGGAGGTTCTACACCCCCGCGTTGACCCTCAAAAGAACGGGGGACCATTCTTATTAGGTCGGTCCCCTGTTCTACACATGGAATGCACGTGCGCAGGGGGTTCTACACCCCCGTGTCGACCCCCGAAGAGAACAGGGGACCACGCTTGGAGAATGGTCCTCCGTCCTCTTTTGTAAAATGCAGAACGAGGGGTTATCGGGCGTCCGCTGGGATTTAAATTGTTAGGTTTTTGATAAATTGAGATTTGTTTTGTTAGAATTAATACTAAAAAAATCGATACTTTGAGGTTCAAAATGATTTTTACCCAAAAATAAATAAAAGAATAGTCTTTGCATTACTCTATGAAAACAAAATGTCATGGTTGCCCGTGTGAAGTTATATTCTTTACATGTTAAGATAAAATATATTATTATATTGTGAGGTTAAAGTAATAATTTATAGGGAAAAGTTCAATTCAGACTCTATCGTATGAAATCATTTGTCATTTGGTCTCTAATGTGTTTTTTTTGCCCAATCAGACCCTATCATATATGCCGTTTGCAATTCAAACATTTTCATTCAATTTCCTATTAAATTGATCACGTGCAGAGCGCATGACCTTCTTTTTTAGATTTAAAAATTCTAAAATCTCAAATTATCCTTCCCTCTTCGTGTTCCCTCTTCTCAGATCGCTCGTGCCGGATTGCGAGCTGCCAAAGACGGTTCGCAAAGAACTTCACACATTCGCCTCGCTAGGGCGTGCCAGATTTTCCAACGATTATTGTCGAAACGAGCCCTACTATTGAAGACAAATTGTGAGCCCTAGACCCGAACATAAATCGCCATTTCATGTTTGTTCTGTCAAACATTGAACTTTGTTTTTCCATTTTCAAAATAGGAAAACATTGTTCTTGTTCTGTTGAACATTGGTCATTGTTTTCCCAATCGATTTTTCCTCATTTAGAAAATGACAATCGATTGCTCTGTTCTGTTTCGGTCAAGTCTTTTGTTTGTAGTTGCATACAGATCAAATTGGAACTTTACTCGAGATGGATAATGACAGTTCTTCAACTACATGTATGTTGTACTTTACTTTTTCAATTTGAAAATTTACTTTAAATTTACTTTTTCAAGTCTTCTGTTTGGATTTAGTTGTTATGTTGTCAGTTTTGATTTAGGCAAATACTTGTATTTTTGGTACTGTCATATTGTTGAATTCACATATTGATACACATATTGATAATTGAAACTTAGTTCTTCAAGTTGCTGTTGATTTTTCCAATAAGAAAAAATATGTTTAATTGAAATTTAGTTCTTCATATATTGACTTTTCAATTGCAGTTGTTCGTGAAAGAGTATCTCTCATTGTTTGTTTTTGTCATGAAATAGCTGCTATGCGCACATCATAGACACGAGACAATCCAGGACGAAAGTTTCATGTCAAAAATATGAGGTAAATGCAATGAAATTATGGGGATGATTTATTTTACTTTAGTTCGAACACACTTACATTATTCATTTTCTCATAGCGAGGCACAAGAGGATGTGATTTTTTCACATGGTACGATGCACCAACGAAGGAGAGAGACAAGAAAGTATTGAATCTATTACAGTCACGATTTAGGAAAGCAGAAGCAAACAACGAGAAGTTGAGAACAAAACTACTATTATATAAGTTTTTATGGATTGTCACAACAGTTGTAGTTGCTCTTTATGTATGCTGCAAAATGTAACTTTGCGATTAAGTATTATGACAATTGTAGTTGTTGTTTGTATATGCTACAAAATGTACTATGAGACTAATCATTATGATTAGAAGTTGAAAATCTGTTTAGTATTTGCTGATTATGATAACTGTCTTTTTATGAAAATTGTAGATGATGAGCACTATAAAAATTATACATGAAACTGAATCTCAAAGAGTTAACAAGAAGCAACCATTATCCTGCTTCTAAAATTACAGCTTGTAACCAAAAACAACAAGCAGCATGATGCTTGTCTTGCTTCTAAAAACATAGTACAAAATATAGCTTCTAACAAAAAAAGATCACTTATCACGTGTTGTCGTTACCTAAAACCCATGAACAAATTAGACTTGCTTTGGGAGTTTCTTCCTGCCGAGGAAGCCTGAAACGATGAGTATAGAAATTATAAGAGACATTTATTGAGCATAGAAAACATGTTGTCATAGTAATCTTTACTTACTCGGGTTGCATTTGAGACTCCTTTGCAAGTTCTTGAATTATGATTAGCCCCACCACATTTCCCACATGTCATAATCATATTTTTTTCTAGAAATTGATGACTGGCCTTGTGGTTCATCGATGTCTCTAGTTCTTTTCTTCTTTGGCCTACCAGGTTGTCGTTTCATAAAAGGTGGTAGTATGGTGGGCGTACTTCTAGAAGGCCACATATCAGCACCGTTAAGTGGTCTAATAAAATGAGAATACAACCAGATATATGTCTCCCGATGGTAGTATGGGTGAATGTAGTCCTCGATATTCCTTCTCATGAATGAAAGACAAGGAATCGCGTGCACACAAGGTATACCAGTCAGCTCCCACATGTAACAGCTACATCGTGATTGTGTAAATCGACATCAAATTGTTGAAAATGATTAGTAACCTCAAATCTTTCCCCTCCCGCAGGCATTTGAAACCAGTGTCTTGCAGCATTCTTTAATTTCTCAACTTTCTTTCGTACTTCAGGACATAACAAGTCATTACATTTTTCCATTTTGCTATGTCTCTTCGCAATTCTAGTCATCAAAGTCCTTCTAATCATTTCGAGCATCGTCAAGATTGGCTTATCTCTTGCTGGGAGTATTAAGGAGTTGAATGACTCGCTGAGGTTGTTCAAAGTGAGCTCGCACTTTGATTGTTGACTGAATGTATTTGGGGACCAGAACTGCAGAGGAATCTCTCGCAATGCCATGTACACCGCTCTATTCAAAGTGATCAACTTGTCCATCTCCTTCTTAAAGGCAACTTCTGTTGTAGCCAATGATGCATTCCACATTGCCTCTTTGTAGACTTTTCCCCAAAAATCTTTTTTGAAATTTGCATACAAGTGTCGTACACAATACCGGACTTCAGCTTCGGGTACCACATCCTCTAATGTTGGAACCAAACCCTGCATTGCAAGTAGTTCAGAAATTGATAAGTGATATAACTATACATTTGGAAATAAAAGTACATGAAGAAGAAGACTTATTTTTTGTTGGTCTGAAATAAAAGTCAATCCGTGACCATTGCACCCTCAACAACCACGCCCAAGATTCTTTTGTTTCACCCTCAACAACAGTAATGGAAATGAGAAATATTCCATGATTCCTATCAACTCCGATTGCTGTCAAAAGTTGTTTGTGGCATTGTCCTTTTAAATGACAACCGTCCAAACTAATGACGGATCGACAACAAGCTATAAATCTTGTCTTACATGCATTGAAACACATATACAGCCTCTTGAAAATTTTATTTTCTTCACTTTCTGTTGGATCCACACTCACGATGCATGTGCTCCCTGAATTTGGCCTATTAATTTCTTCTGCATATGACTACAAATTTTTATATTGCTCATCTGAACTTCTATCCACCATTATTCTAGCTTTCCTCCTTGCCCTATATGTTACAGTCTTTGAGATATTCACGTTGTAGTCTTGTCTTACTGATTCAATAATAGACGCAATCTCCCACTGTAGTTGACTTCTAAATCTACGAAGGTACTCAGATGCTACCCATTTAGATGATGCATGACGATTCTCCATCGTTCATACGCATGAGTGCGAGCCTTTCAATGTTTTAATCTTGTAGGATTCCTCGGCCTGCATCTTTGATGCATATAGTCTCCATGGACATCCATGTTTGCATACTGCTTGTAGTTTGCTTCTTTCACTTTTCTCGAACCTAATATCATATCCATTCTCCATTGCATACTTTTTTACTGCGTCCTTAATGACATGTATTGAACCAAAAGTCTTTCCTAACTGAAGCTCGTGGGGAGTATTGATGTTTGATGCTTGATGCTCGATGCTCGATGCTCGAACATTGCTCTCTCTCATATCATCATCTGATTCCGTTACAGAGTTTAATTTATCCTCATCCATGTGCTGCGAAACAGAATCTATGGCAATATCATCATTCGCCACTGAATCAACATTATCATGCGCATCCTCATTATCGCCCTCTTCACCTGCATCCACATTTACATCGTCCACATTCTCACTATGTTCATCCCCATCAGCACTTAACGCATCCGCATTCCCACTGCGTTCATCCCCATCAGCATCTAACTCATCCTCATTCCCCCTCGGTTCATCATTATCATCAATTAATTCATTCTCACTGTCACTTAATAACATATTGTACAATTATCTTCATACTCCACATAAATCTTAACGGAACGCTTTTCATCGAGTCTACTAACCATCCTCATCACATTTTTGCCAGTTTTCAAGCGCCTCAATCTTTTATGGAAACTAAGTTTAGGAATCTCATAAGAAAGAGTCTTCTATGCAATGACTCCAAACTCCGCTAACATGTCTTCAATCACCAACATGGACATTCGATCCCCCTTGCACTTGGAAACAATTTCCTGCTTTCCACAGCTGTACATGAACCTCTCCTTATATATGAATTTTCCTCCAAAATTGAATTCTATACTAAAGTCATTCATATCTTTTATCTACATTATTGAAAACAAATAGCAAGTCAATAAAATAGAACAGAGAGTTCAATATCAACAAGAAGCAATATCAACTAGCATATTGAAAACAAAACTGAGAGTTCACTATCAACAATTCCAATATCAACAGTTTTAAACAATGTACCAACAGAATAGAACAATCGATTATCATTTTCTAAATGGAGAAAAATCGATTGGGAAAACAGTGACCAATGTTCGACAGAACATGAACAATATTTTCCCATTTTGAAAATGAGAAAACAAAATTCAATGGTTGACAGAACATACCTGAAATGGCGATTTATGTTCGAGTCTAGGGCTCACAATTTGTCTTCGACAAGTAGGGCTCGTTTCGACAGTAAACGTTAGAAAATCTGGCACGCCCTAGCGAGGCGAATGTGTGAAGTTCCTTGCGAACCGTCTTCGGCAGCTTGCAATTTGGCACGAGCGATCTGAGAAGAGAGAACACGAAGAGGGAAGAGAGAAGGGTAATTTGGGATTTTAGAATTTTTAAATCTACAAAAGAAGGCCACGCACTCTGCACGTGATCAATTTAACGGGAAATTAAACGGAAAAGTTTGAATTGCAAATGGCATATACGATAGGGTCTGATTGGGCAAAAAAAAAACATTAGAGACCAAATAACAAATGACCCTATACAATAGGGTCTGAATTGAACTTTTTCCTTTATTTTATCATCAATTGAAAATTATTTAATTTATTTTTAAAAATTTCTTTAACTTTTTTTTAATCTAATTTTCTATTTTGAACGTATGTTTGTATTTGCAATGCAACCGAAACAAAACCCGTATTTTCAGTTTGGTTTCAAGTTTGGTTTTTGCACAAAATATCTGGTTTCGATTCTAAAGTTACCCAAATCGATCTCTACCAATTCGGTTTGGTTCAGTTCTATCACAAAACAAACTAAACCCGGACTGAATCAAACCACGATCATCCATACTAAAAATAAATTTTAGCATTTGACTAACGCCACTTAATGTTTTTAAGCACTCACTTTATATCATATTTATCATCTTCTAATATTCGTATCGAATCAGTTACAACTCTATCTAGAGACCGATAGAGGAATCGAGTTAACTGTGCACAAGCATGTATGTAACACTTGACTAATAATATCCTTCTAATTAGGGGTGGGCAGAACCAAACCGGAACCGACGGACCGGACCGGACTGGACCGCGGTTTCGGGCGATTCTTGGGCAGTTCCAAGAGGGTGGGAATCGGTTCCGGTTCTAAAACTCTTGGAACCGGAACCAGCGGTCCAGTACACAGTTCCTAGGTCCGAGAACCGGCCCGGACCGTGGGAGTACCGACCCATGGGTCGGCCAGAAAAATGGTTATCTGACCCGACGACCCATGGGTCGGATGCCCTAAATCAGTAAATGGAGTTCAGACTTTAGCTGTAAATCGAAGATAGCAAATTGATTCTGACTCCCGTTGTAAACCTCTGCGCTTTCTGTCACTGGTTCTTCGTTATTGTGTCTGCTACAAGATTGAAATTAGGGTTATTGGATCTTAGATTTATCAGCTTAAAGTTTTCACAAACAACGGGTAGCTTGCAGCTAACCTAAAAAATGGAAGACTTACGGATTCGGCGACCATGGCGATGCAATAGAGCGGCATGAAAGCGAAAAACCGAAGATGATTCAGCTCGATTGCCTCCGGATTCAGTTGAGCTGAATTGAGCAGAAACGATCGTCAAGGTCAGTTGTTCGTAGAAGCGAACTCGGAAAATAGATAGGAAGGGATAATAAAGAATATTTTAGTTTTGTAATATTGTATAAATATTTTAGAAAAATAAATAAATAAATAATCAGATGGGAGGAACCGGTACCGAACCGGGACTAGACCAAATCTTCAGTCTCGGTTCGGTACCGGTCCCTTCCAGGACCGGTTCTGGTTCTGAGATTTAAAATCCCGAAAAGTCCGGTCCGGTCCGGTTCCAAGCTGGAACCAGACCAGACCAGCCCAGATTGTGCCCACCCCTACTTCTAATGACGAATTGTTAGTCCTCACAGGTCTGACGGATGACGGGTTGCCGCATCAAGAGAACGGCAACCCGTCTCCACGCGGGGTCGTGCACGTGTGCCTCACGTTCACGGGGGTCTCCACCCTCTGAAATGCCCCCTCGGGGAGAACGGGTAGCCGCGCGAGGAGAACGGCAACCCGTCTCCACGAGGGGCATTTCAAAAGGTGGAGATCCCCCGCGAACGTGAGGTGCACATGCACGCGGGGGGGTCTTCACCTCTGAAATGCCCCCTCGTGGAGACGGGTTGCCGTTCTCCGCACACGGCAACCCGTTCTCTTCAGATCACTCCCCGCGGAGGGTATACGGTTTACCGCAAAGCCAGTTTTTGTCCATTTCGTAAATTTTGAGCCATTTTTGGCACAAAATCAAAGTTTAATCCATTTTTTGCACTCAATCGATAGTTGAGTCCAAAAAATGGATTTTACCCTTTCAAATATGTAATTTGTACAAACTTATTCAAATAAAAATTGACGGTGAGTTATTATCCAAAATAGCATAAACTCATGAGTGAGAACAAGACAAAAAATAGAATAAAAATAAATTAATAAAAAAATATGTAAATTAAAGTAAAATAAAATAAACAGTTACCAGTAAAAGTAAAATGAACAAATGTCTAAAAAAATAGAGAATGAGAGTTACAAACAATGACAATGTCGAGCAATGACATAAATAATTGTTTGCTTCAAAAGGATCAACCTTGGCATGCATAATTGTTTCCTTTGAAGAGTCACCCCTTGATCATAATGACAATTTTTTTAAATATTCTTACTTAATAAATAAAAATAAATATAAAAATAAAAGAACAGACTCTGAATTACTCTATGAAAACTAAACTCTTCTTAAAATAGAAATAAATAAATAAAATACAGTGACAAAACTAAATCAAAGTCCAATATTGAATCGCTCGGTTTGGTTTAGTTTTGGTCAGTTCTTAAAGTCCATCGAAACATGCAATTCTCAAATTTAAAAACCAATAAAATTTAGTTTGATTTTGGTTAGACATATATAAAACTGAAAGCAACCGAATCAAACTAAAGTATCATTAGATTTAAAAACAAAAATCAATTTTTAGAGTGAATGAATTAAAAATTTAAATTATATTTTTGCAGCAATTAATATAGTCAATAATGTTTAATTTGTAATGAATAAAATTATGGCTAATTGGAGATCATAAGAATTAATTTTTTAATTATACAAATTAATTTATTTTATCATCAATTGAAATTTATTTATAAAAATTTCTTTAATTTTTTTAATCTCATTTTCTATTTTGATATATATTTGTATTTGCAATGCAACCGAAACAAAACCTGTATTTTAGGTTTGGTTTCAGTTTGGTTTTTGCACAAAAAATATGGTTTCGATTCTAAAGTTACTATAATCGATCTCTACCAATTCGTTTTGGTTCATTTCTATCACAAAACAAACCGAACTCAGATTGAATTTAACTATGATAACCCCTACTAAAAATAAATTTTAGCACTCGACTAACGTCACTTAACGTTTTTAAGCACTCACTTTATGATTCTTCTAATATTCGTATCGAATAAGTTCCAACTCTATCTAGAGATCGAGAGAGGAAAAGAGTTAATTGCACACAAGCATGTATGTAACACTTCACTAATTGATCCTTCTAACGACATATTGTTAGTTGTTCACACTTTATAAATTTAAGGTCTAATTTCTATTTTCTTATTAAATTCGGTGTGACTTGAATTCAATTTTTATCTAGTTGACCCATATTTAATATTGAAGTGTTTTACATTGCTCTATATACTGTTATTCATTGTATATTTATTTGATAATAATAAATTTTTCTTCTACTCGTAATTTTTTTTCCAGAAGAGTTTTGCATGTAAATTTCGGTGTCTTTATTTTTACAAATTTTTTCCTATTCCAGTTCGATTCTCAACATTACCATAGAACTAATTTGAGTACTTTATCCTGTCTAAGTGACTAAATTGATAAATTGAGGGGGTACAGAGAGACTCTTCTAGATATTTAAGAAAGCACGTAACATTCCTCATATTGTTCATTAAACATATAATATAGGCAAGAACAACACAATCTATTCCATTTCAAGGAAATGGGATCAGATCACACAACAACAAAACAAGATTGATAAAGTTAGTGACCTTAATCAGGCCTCCCAAGACGAAAGCGGAGGCGTCTCGGACTCCTTCCAAGTAGGCATTTCACTCCCATATCGATCACCCTTGACAGCATCTGCCAACGCGAAGGATTCGAGCTCTGCCATTTCTTCTGCCGTCAATTTCACTGTCAAGGCCCCGATGTTTTGCTCAAAATTTACAACCTTTGTCGTCCCCGGAATGGGGCAGACATCGTCGCCTTGGTGGTGGACCCAGGCCAGAGCTAGCTGCGCAGGCGTGCATCCTATTCTCGATGCCATCTCGCTAACCCGCTCAAATATAGTTTTGTTATGCTCGAGATTTTCAGGTTGAAACCTCGGCAGAAGCTGCATAAAATCGAATAAGGTTTCATCATTCAACGAAGAACTATTGGTTTATAAGTTTCACACCCATTTACAGCCAAAAATTAACTTCAACGACCAAGCAAGAAACCATTTTGATCTTAAGATTTACAGGGTAGGAATTAGCTCAGCAATGGCGGGAATTAAAAGAACTTTTCAAGGATGCTATGGAAAATAGAAAATACATATTCTAGTTCTCTACATGCAAACATATATTGAATATACTGCAGGGACACCAACCTTTCGAAAATCGTTGTTGTTATTAAAGAGCTCTTTGACAAACTTAGGTCCAGATGATAAGAATCCTCGACCAAGAGGACTGTAGGCAACAATTCCAATACCAAGCTCCCTAACACATTTGGATCCAAAATTCCAATCATTTGCAATATGCTCTTCAAAAGATAAACTAATAACTATTCGATATGTGAAGAAACAGTAGATTAATGCAGCTCTATCTCACCTGCAGGTTGGAATTATATCTTCTTCAACATCTCGTGACCACAAGGACCATTCCAGCTGCACTGCTGTTATCGGATGAACAGCATGAGCTCTTCTAATGGTGGAAGCTGAGGCTTCGGATAGACCAATGTACTTGATCTTACCCTCTTCAACTAGTTTCTTCAGCTCCCCAATCTTCGGTTCAGCACAAGAATAAGAAAAACTCAAAATGGGATAAAAATAACGACGAATATTTCTTACATATAAAGCGCATTCGAATCAGTTTTAAGTCTGAATCACTGGTCTAATCGCGACAGTCAATAATACAGCATCCAGAAAAACAATATTATCCGTAGAAAAAGTACTAACCGTAATTTCAATCGGGACCTTAGTGTCAATACGATGCTGATAATATAGATCAATGCAATCGATATCGAGCCGCTTCAAGCTCGCCTCGCAGGCGGTTCTCACATAGGCTGGATCACCGCGTACCACGCTCTTCCCATCGGCGAGGGATGTTGGGCATTCAATACCCTTCATTTATTATTCTGCAAAAGTCTTCTATGAAGACTATATGAAGACTCAACAAGTTAAGACACCCACGTGATGTGGCTCACGTTGTCAAAATGCTATTGGTGCACAATTAATGATTTTAATTTGATGGAAGTTAAATAATGATGCATACGAGGTTTCTGGTTCTCTCTCTCTCTCTGCCGAATACACAGAAGGTTTTTCCATCAAAATCTTCACGGAAGAAAACTAAGGGAAAGGGAGAGAAAAATCCTTATTAAGAGCTTTCTGCAAACTATATCTTCAGCATGGATCAAAGTAAGTCTTCTTTCCCTGCTAAGTACGTGGACATCAATATATGATGTTTCTTTATATGTTGTTTTTCTCTATTAGGAAAATAAGAGAAAAGTAAGCAAAAATAAACATGTGAACATGTGAAAATCAATTGCTTCAAAGATTCTGTAATTCTGTAATTGTTCTATGAAGCATATAAGAGCAAATTATACTTACATGTGGTATCAGAGCCAGGTTATAGAACTGTTGATTTTCCGTTATGGATGTTAATTGTTAATCGTATGTTTATTTGCTGCATACTTGTTTTCTGTCAAAATATGGCCGGATTTACTGTTCATACCGGCGTTACTGTTCATGACCGGCGTTACTGTTCATACCGGAGTACTGTTCATGGCCGGATTTACTGTTCATATCGGAGTTACTGTTCATGGCCGATTAATGTTCATAAAAAAAAAAAAAAAAATTATTGATCATGTTAAAATGATGTTTTGATTATTTTGTTTAAAAATGACAATTACGTTTTGTCATTATTAATTATTGAAATTAGATCAAAATATAATTTATATAAATGTTATTATTATTTAATTTGATATCTACATTATGATGATTTGTTAGTCACCAAAGTGGCCGAATCAGAATGTGTTTTTTTCAGATATAAAATTAAATAAATGTAATTACTCATGTTTTATGTGATGCTCAATAATGAAAATGACATGATGAGAATAAGATTGTGACATGAGTATATATTAATTTTCATGATTATAAAATATGTTGAATCGCCCAAAGGTGGATTAGTTATTTTATAATTATGAATATGATTGTGGTAAATTGATATGCCTTGAGTAGGTGTGTTTAGTATATCCAAAGATAACAAACATGTCTATTTCGAGTATGTTAATTACCAATTATGTGAAATTTAAGATGAGCATCAATTATGTTTATAATTATGTATTGTTGTCTCACCCAAAGGAGAACTTCAATATATATAAATGATTGTTTGATTGCCTTACTCAAAGCATTAATGTATAATCGTGTTTTATATTTTGCAGCATCTATTCCTGTTGCTCTTCATTCGCAAGCCACATCTGTTGTGAAGTTTTCTGGTCTAAATTTCTCTGAATGGTGCGAACAAGTTCAGTTTCACCTTGGTGTTCTGGATCTTGATTTAGCACTTGTAAGTGAGAAACCAGCTGCTATAACTGAAACTAGTAGCACAGATCAAAGATCGTTCTATAATGCTTGGGAAAGATCAAACAGACTAAGCTTAATGTTTATGCGAATGACAGTAGCAAGTAACATCAAGTCCACATTTTCGAACACCGAAAGTGCTATGGAATTTATGAAATTTGTGAAAGAATGTTCTCAGTCAAAATCAGCTGATCAATCACTTGCTGGAACACTGATGGGTACTTTGACCACCATGAAGTTTGATGGTTCACGCACCATGCATGAACATGTTGTCGAAATGACAAACATGGCAGCAAGATTAAAATCCATGGGAATGGAAGTGAAAAAAAAAAAAAAAAAAAAAAAAAAAAAAAAAAAAAAAAAAAAAAAAAAAAAAAAAAAAAAAAAAAAAAAAAAAAAAAAAAAAAAAAAAAAAAAATTATTGATCATGTTAAAATGATGTTTTGATTATTTTGTTTAAAAATGACAATTACGTTTTGTCATTATTATTCTGCAAAAGTCTTCTATGAAGACTATATGAAGACTCAACAAGTTAGACACCCACGTGATGTGGCTCACGTTGTCAAAATGAT
>CM039503.1:50561653-50589099 GCA_022432975.1 Begonia masoniana | reverse complement strand
AAAAAAAAAAAAAAAAATCTTTTAGCAATCGGCAGAAGCTTTCATTTCTTTGTCGTGTAGTGATCGGCAGACGAAATTGTATTTCAGCCCTGTTTGACTATTCAGCCCTATATACTCAAACCAATTTATTAAACAACTAAAATACCCTTTTCAAGGGTATTTCCAAATAGACTCATATTTATAATTCTCTTTAAGTACACATAATCAAATTGAATATTTAATCACAAATACATCATCAAAAACAAATTATGACTTAAACACTCTCTAAGTCAACACTAGTGACATTCATCCTGAACTCCTTGCCTCCTCAATATGGCCCATTTCATATGAGCTATAATACTATGAGGAATAAATGGAATGTGCATGAATTACAAAGCATGCTCATTCAGGAAGAAGCAAGGCTAAAGAAACCAGGAACTCAAGCTGTCAATCTCATGAATTATGAAGGAGCTGGAAAGAAACCAGGAAAGAAAGGTGGAAAGGGTAAGAAAGGACTATCATCGGCAGCTCAGTCCTCTTTCCAAATTCACAAGAAGGAACAACGAAAGGATAAGTGTCATTTCTGTGGAAAGCAAGGACACTATCAGAAAGATTGCCTGAAACGCAAGGCATGGTTCGAAAAGAAAGGTAAGCCTACTGCTTTAGTATGTTTCGAATCAAATTTAACTGAAGTTCCTTGTAATACTTGGTGGATTGATTCTGGTTGTACCACTCACGTTTCTAATACGATGCAGGGATTCCTTACGACCCAAACCATAAGCCCAAATGAAAAGTTTATCTTTATGGGGAATCGGGTGAAAGTTCCAGTTGAAGCTATTAGAACTTACCGGTTAATGTTAGACACTGGATATCAATTAGATCTTTTTCAAACTGTTTATGTTCCATCTGTTTCTCGTAATTTAGTTTCCTTGTCTAAACTTGATATAGTTGGATATTCTTTATGTTTGGGAATGAATGTTTCAGTTTGTATAAAATAATGTTCTTGTTGGTACTGGTGTTCTGTATGATGGTTTGTATAAATTAAAACTCAATAATTGTTTTGCTGAGACTCTTTTAACCTTGCATCATAATGTGGGAACGAAACGTGGTTTCGTGAATGAATGTTCTGCTAATTTGTGGCATAAACGATTAGGTCATATATCCAAAGAAAAAATGGAAAGATTGATAAAACAATCAATTCTTCCAAATTTGGATTTTACTGATCTAAATATTTGTGTTGATTGTATTAAAAGAAAGCAAACGAGAAACACAAGTAAGAAAGTAGCCACAAGAAGCAAACAGCTCTTTGAAATCATACACACTGATATATGTGGTCCGTTTGATGTTCCATCTTTTGGTGGAGAAAGATATTTTATCACTTTTATTGATGATTTTTCATGTTATGGTTATATCTATTTACTGAAGGAAAAATCTCAGTCAATAAATGCTCTTGAAGTGTTTGTTACTGAGGTTGAAAGACAATTAGATAGAACAGTGAAAATTATGAGATCTGATAGAGGTGGTGAATATTATGGAAGTTATGATGAAAATGGACAACATCCAGGTCCATTTGCTAAATTCCTAGAAAGTCGTGGCATTTGTGCACAATACACAATGCCAGGAACACCAGAACAGAATGGTGTTGCAGAAAGGCGTAATCGTACTTTGATGGATATGGTTAGGAGTATGTTCAATAATTCATCTTTACCCTTGTCATTGTGGATGTATGCTTTAAGGACTGCTGTATACTTATTAAACAGGGTTCCTAGTAAGGCAGTTTCAAATACTCCATTTGAACTGTGGACAGGTAGGAAACCCAGTTTAAGGCATCTACATGTTTGGGGTTGCCCAGCAGAAGTAAGAATTTATAATCCACATGAAAGAAAACTGGATTCATGAACAACCAATGGTTTTTTTATTGGTTATCCAGAAAAATCAAAAGGGTATAGATTTTATTGTCCTAGCCATAGTACGAGAATAATTGAAACTGGAAATGCTAAGTTCATTGAAAGTGGTGAGACCAGTGGGAGTTTGGAACCACGTAAAGTGGAAATTAAAGAAGTTAGGGTGCAAGTTCCAATACCCATAACTTCTACTCAAGTTGTTGTTCCAACAGTTGTTGAAAATATCCATGACTTACACGAACAACAAATTAATGATCAAACTCCACATAATGAGGTGAATGAACCTATAATAGATGAACCACAAGAAATACCATTACGTAGATCTGTAAGAGAAAGAAGATCTGCTATTTCGAATGATTATGTGGTTTATCTTCAAGAGTCCGATTATGATTTAGGACTTGATGATGATCCAGTTTCGTTTTCACAAGCTATAGAAAGTGAAAATTCTGATAAATGGTTAAATGCCATGAAAGATGAGTTAAAATCAATGGAACAAAATGAAGTTTGGAAACTCGTTGAATTGCCTGAAGGTTGTAAAAGAGTTGGGTGTAAATGGGTCTTTAAGACCAAACGCGACTCTAATGGCAATATCGAACGAAATAAAGCCAGACTTGTTGCCAAAGGTTTTACTCAGAAAGATGGTATTGATTACAAAGAAACCTTTTCTCCTGTTTCGAAAAAGGATTCTTTCAGAATTATTATGGCAATGGTAGCTCATTATGATTTAGAGCTCCATCAAATGGATGTAAAAACTGCTTTTTTGAATGGGACTTTAGATGAGGATGTTTATATGGACCAACCTGAAGGTTTTGTCATTAAAGGACAAGAACACATGGTGTGTAAATTAAAGAAGTCAATATACGAACTTAAACAAGCTTCCCGACAATGGTATCTTAAGTTTAATGATACCATTACCTCCTTTGGATTTAAGAAAAATATCGTTGATCGGTGTATATATCTAAAGGTCAGTGGGAGTAAGTTTATTTTTTTGATTCTGTATGTTGATGATATCTTGCTAGCTACTAATGATCTTGGCCTAATGTACGAAACCAAGAAATATCTCGATAGAAACTTTGAAATGAAAAATATGGGAGAGGCATCCTTTGTGATTGGAATTGAAATATTCCGGAATAGATCACAAGGATTGTTGGGATTGTCTCAGAAAGCCTATATTAATAAAGTTCTAGAGAGATTCAGAATGGACAAATATTCAGCAAGTGTTGTTCCAATTCAGAAAGGAGATAAATTTAATCTCAATCAATGTCCAAAGAATGAATTGGAACGTACACAAATGAAAGACATTCCTTATGCTTCTATTGTGGGCAGCTTGATGTATGCACAGACTGGTACAAGACCCGACATTAGTTTTGCTGTCGGCATGCTGGGACGGTATCAAAGTAATCCGGGCATAGAACATTGGAAAGCTGCAAAGAAAGTCCTTAGGTATCTACAAGGAACGAAGGAACACATGCTCACTTATAGACGATCTGATCATCTGGAAGTGATAGGATTTTCAGATTCTGATTATGCTGGATGTGTGGATACCAGAAAATCCACGTTTGGCTATTTGTTCCTTTTAGCCGATGGCGCAATATGGAGGCTGAGTTTGTAGCATGCTTTGAGGCTACAATTCAGGGTTTATGGCTGCGTAACTTTATTTCAGGACTTGGAATTGTTGACAGTATTGCCAAGCCGCTGAAAATTTATTGTGACAACTCCGCAGCAGTCTTCTTTTCTAAAAACGACAAGTATTCCAAAGGTGCTAAACATATAGAATTGAAATACTTGGCCGTTAAAGAAGAAGTTCAGAAACAGAGGGTGTCAATTGAACATATAAGCACCAACCTTATGATCGCGGATCCGTTAACTAAAGGATTGCCACCAAAGATATTTACGGAACATGTTGAACGAATGGGCATTTCTGAAAGTTAACTTTATGTTTATGTTTGTGTTATTTATGTACTAGACACTCTTGAGCTCCTTGTTGATAGTTTCTGATATACATTTATGAATCCTGTTTGATTATAATGAATGCATTCATCATGACATTATGAACTGATGAAGTCTTAAACAGGATTTGTCTTTGAGAAAGACACTAATGTGGACCATTATGTTATTCCTTTTAGTGATGATGTTAAGTATAAAATTAATATGTGATACATAGAAGGAAATGTGTCGTTATAATTGACATATGACCGTTATGATCCATATTCATCATATATTCAATAATGATGTTATATTTGCTCAATATTATGATGAATTTGCTTTATTATAGATTATGACCATTGAGCCAAGTGGGAGAATGTTGGGCATTCAATATCCTTCATTTATTATTTTGCAAAAGTCTTCTATGAAGACTATATGAAGACTCAACAAGTTAAGACACCCACGTGATGTGGCTCACGTTGTCAAAATGCTATTGGTGCACAATTAATGATTTTAATTTGATGGAAGTTAAATAATGATGCATAAGAGGTTTCTGGTTCTCTCTCTCTCTGCCGAATACACAGAAGGTTTTTCCATCAAAATCTTCACGGAAGAAAACTAAGGGAAAGGGAGAGAAAAATCCTTATTAAGAGCTTTCTACAAACTATATCTTCAGCATGGATCAAAGTAAGTCTTCTTTCCCTGCTAAGTACGTGGACATCAATATATGATGTTTCTTTATATGTTGTTTTTCTCTGTTAAGAAAATAAGAGAAAAGTAAGCAAAAATAAACATGTGAACATGTGAAAATCAATTGCTTCAAAGATTCTGTAATTGTTCTATGAAGCATATAAGAGCAAATTATACTTACAAGGGAAGCACCGAATTTGGTCGCCAACTCAACTTTCTCTCGCACTCCTTCTTTGAGAGCCTGCAAGAAAACATTATTAATCCACTCACCATGGCATTTCTTCGTCAATTTGTCTGACTATAGTTATAATTAACCCTGGATAGAACTGAGAAACAAACCTTCCCCAAAAGGATTTCGTTCGTAAAAGGACCGTAAATATCAGAAGTATCCAAGAAGGTGACTCCAGCGGCTATGGCATGGTGGATCAGAGCAATCATATCGGAATCCGGCTTAGGGTCGCCGTAACAGCCAGACATACCCATGCATCCAAGGCCTTGGGCAGACACTTCTAGACCCTGAGAACCGAGCTTCATCCTCCGAATCCCAGCCATTTCTGTCAACAAATCCAATGTATAAACTCCAGTGCAGCCACTAAAAACACTCACCAAGTGATATCTTGAGATCGAGTTTTCTTCACGTGAATTTATAGGCGAAGGGAGCGTGGAAGGGAAGGCAACCAGACATTGACCAAATTAGCAGGTGACGCCTGCTTACATCCTCGCTTACGAACGAAGCAGGCCAAGACTCCTTTGATAAGACAGACTTAGGTTTAATTTTTTGCAATTTGGCCCCTACAACTAGGTGAAATAGGTAATTTACACCGTAAACTTGGATAATGGACAAGAACAACCTTAATGTACTGATAATGGGCAATATGTCTCGTACCGTCACATTTTCAGTTAAAAAGTCACGTTTTTTTCACATGTCTATTTTTTCTTTCCAAAATGCCCTTGCCTTCTTCTCCCTTCACCCTCGTTTCTCTCTCCTTCCCTAGCTCTCTCCGTCGCTCTCTTCCCACTCTACGCTCAGAGCTAAAAATCGATGCTAGGTTTTGTTTAATAGTTCAGTTCCATTTCCATTACGTTGAGGTCTTTGTGTGTTTCTGATCGGAAAACACGATCATCACAGGCGGTGAAGGAGTAGAGCTGTGGCCCAGAAAATTGGTTGTTTCCAAATTTTTGCTGGACGACATGAAAGCAGTGAAGAAAGCTCTTCCAAACGCTGTAAGTGTAGCGACCCTAATACTGTACCCAATTTCCCATATATATTTTTTTTATCCATATACTTTAAATAAACTCTAAGCGGAATTTAAACCGGAATCGAAATTGAAGTCTACGTTGTAAACTATTTAAAACAAAACCATTTATAAACTTAAAACAATTTAAAATAATTAATAAAACACTTAAAATTAATTAAAACAAAACAATTAAAAGGGGAGGGCAGAATTGTCAAAAGCCGCGACAGGGAGAGGGGCGATCGATCTCCATATTCGGGAGATCGGTCGCCGAGTTGCTAAATAGGAGGGGCGATCGATCTCCAAAAATTCAGGAGATCGATCACCTGTGTAACCAAGTGAGGGGCGATCGATCTCCAAAAATGCAGGAGATCGATCGCCGAACAGAAGGCATGGAGGGGCGATTGGTCGCCCCTCACAATGGCGATCAGTCGCCTTCCACATTCCTTCATTCTTTTCTCTCCACTTTTCTTTCTTCTCTCTTTTTTATACAAGTGCTCTCTGGAATCCGATTCCAGAGAGCAATTTCATGCATTTATTCACCTTTTATCAACTCCAACTAAACAACCTAAACACATATTAAACGTTTATAAAAACGAACTGCGTGGATATGTTTAAAAATCGACAAATCCTCTTGTTTTAACTTCCAAGCAGTTCCAATGAAACATTATAAAAACACAGTTTATAAATAGGTTTTTTAAGGACGTTTAAAACCTCAAAACATAAACCTAACATCTAGCCAGATCCATGCATCCTAATATGTTCTAACTTTACACATATTTTGTCCAAAAATAACCCAGTACTCTCATAATACGTACATACATCCCCACGGGTCAAAACGCACCAACTGCTCAGCACACTCCCACGGGCCATTCTCCATCAACCGCATCATACATCAGGAGGAGGAGCGTCGTCCTCACCTGGCTCAATGTCACCTATAATATCACCTACACCATACAGACACACTATGAGCTAAAGGCTCAGTAAATTCTACGTAAATGCAGATGTGTGCAGTGCATATGGAGTTCAGAAATCATGCATAACTTACAGATCATGGCAGACAGAATATCACCGAGATCTCATCCCCCTAACCAGAGAGAGCCCATCCAGCGGTCGGACTACTCTTTCCAGCTAGAGGAGGGGGGTACACGCTTACAACACGTACAGCCGTGCCTGAGCCCCACCTCGCGTGACCAGATAACAGATTACGTATTTTATTACATTACATGAGATGTGGTATTGGTCAGACCCTTAATCGGTCCACACAATAGATCGATAGCCCCCTTTCGGGCCACATAAGTTTTCTGAAAACATCATGCGGAAATTCATTTTCACGCTTAGTTAAAATACGTGATGCATGAACAGTTATAAGCATAAAATAAACAACCATCATTCATACCATCAAGACGAATAAAAACATAACCTAATAAGCGATTAACCTAACTACCCAACCAAAGCAATTTAAACACACAATACTCTAAGATCCTCGACGCGACATCGAAGTACGGTGTAGGCCAATCGGCCAGAGTAAGTCACGAGAACTTACCTTGTGCGCGCTGAACTTCAAGCTATATCCACGAGAGTCGCTCGTCTGAGGCAAAACATAACATTCGCCGTTAAACTAATTTGAACTACTAAACGTCCAATTTAACAAAACTTTAACTAAAGAAATTTCCTAAAGCTTTAATCCAATTCATTGAGCTATTTCATCGAGCAATACACGCTCGGCACCTCAAATCCCAAATTACGAGTTTTTCCCTAAAACTCGAAATTTCACAAAATCTAACATTTGTTCTAAATCAATTAGATTCGTCCACTAATGTCCAATACGTTCAATATATACTTAATTACGGCTAACCTATAAATTTTGAACCCTAAATCGCATTTTTAACAAAACCCTAATCGTATAACCTAAACGTATAATTTTCTAAAAACCGAAAACTAACGCTCTAAACTATAGATTCATACCTAGAGCGTCGATTGGAGGAGAGAACGTGAAGAACGGAGGTCGGAACGTCGAAGGATCGTCGATGGCAGAGAGCTTCGCTCTCTGGTTTTTCACGCGGCATAGGAGAAATGAAGAAGAAGAAAAGGATTTAGGTTATTTTATAATTTGGTTTGGCAAATTACCGTTTTGCCCTTCATTAGATTTTCTATTTGTTTCGTCCTTTGTTTCGTTAATTGACTAACGATTCGGTTTCTCCAAATTTTCTTATTTCACCAATAGGTCCAACTTATTATTTGGGATTTATTAAAACTGTCCGTTCGCAAATCGGACCTCGTTTACTATTTTTACTAAAACGTCTTTTATATTACGAGAAACGTAATTACTCGAAATATAGCGTTATTACTCCGAAAATTCTCGTAAATTTCTTAAAATTTCTATTAATCCTTAAGATTCTAATAACGCCTTCTTTTTGCAAAATGGACTTGATTTGACATATTTACAAAAATGCCATCATATAATATAATATTAATATCCCGTAAAGCCGGGTATTACATGCTGTAAGTGTTCGAAAACATTCTCTTAAACGTCAACCTTTTCATCTAACGTGTCAATTGAAGTGGGAAAATTTCTTTTTCAAAATGGCTTGCGTTTCGTTTATTCGTAAGCCTTTTCATTTAACGCGTACACCAGATGTTTTTTTTTCCATCAAATAAAAAAAAACGTGAGTGGGAAACCTGGCATCGATTTACAATTTTTTGATCTTTTCTTCAAGAGTAAAACGTTCATCATCTTCCTTCTTTCTGAAACTCTACAGAAGGAAGATTTACAATCTTGAAGGCCCTAAAAACACAAAAAAGCAAAGAAACTCATCTCTAAAACAAAGCTATATTCTTCTCTAATGGCAGTCCCAGCAGATCCGCTTGAGCTTGAGCTTGAGCTCCAATATTATCATCGAAAAGCCATTTCGATCAGTATAAAAAACACCTGCATATGCAGGTGTCGACCGGTCAGAATAAAAATTGATAAAGATGTCGACCAGTGTTATAAGTGTCGACCGATTTAGGCGTCAGATTTGCATCCTTCTCCATAGAAAATCACTGATCAGAGATAAAAAGTGAATTGAAAGGCTCCGGCTCCGGCATTGCAGTCGTGCTTTGAGAAACGTCGTTTGAAGAAAACCCAACTGTAGTTATAGACTTGGTATGCTTTGGTGAGTTTTTCTTCCAGTTTTCCAGCAATTTGGCTATGTTTTCAGTACTCGATACGTAAGTAGAGGTCTGAATTGGTTTGGTTTCTGGAAGAAAGGGTTTAGATTCAGGAAAAACGACCAGGGGTTTTTGATCGAGAGATAAGCTTCGCATAGGGCTTGTTTGGCCATATGTATATCTGTTTGAAGCTTTCTTTCCCACTGACCTTTGGAAAGTGTTTTTGAAGATGAAATTTGATCTTCAATGCCTGTTTGAAGCTTTTTCAGCATCTTCTTCAAATGGGTAGTCCAATAATTTTTTATGTCGTTATCAGTTCTTTGTGGAAGGTGTGAGGCTATGGCTGCCCATCTGCACCGATAAATGATCATATCAATGACTGTAATATATTATAGAGTAATTTTAGCAAATAAATAACCGAATAGCTGATGTTCATTTTTAACTCTAAGTGTAGAGTGGGAAGAGAGCGACAGAGAGAGCTAGGGAAGGAGAGAGAAACGCGGGTGAAGGGAGAAGAAGGCAAGGGCATTTTGGGAAGAAAAAATAGACATGTGAAAAAAACGTGACTTTTTAACTGAAAATGTGACTGTATGGGCCATATTGCCCATTATCAATACATTAAGGTTGTTCTTGTCCATTATCCAAGTTTACGTTGTAAATTACCTATTTCAGATAGTTATAGGGGCCAAATTGCACTTTACCCTTAATTTTAGGGCAATGTCCAATTTTGCCGGTCAATGTTTTCCCATTTTGTCACTAATTTTAACTTTTCTTGTTTTATCATCAAATTAATTAAAAAAATATGATTTAAAGATCCTTTATTAATTCTGTAACACCCGGCATTTTTGGCCAGAAAATTATCCCTCGAATTGTCGAACGGGATTAGATTTATATTAATATAATGTATGTTTTGGTGAAATTGTTGGGATGTTTAGTGGAAAACTAAACCAAGGTGTAACCAAAACATTCATTTAGTTAGAAAATCAATGGATGGGTGGTTTAGGTAGAAATTTAAGGTAGGTGGGAGGGAGCCAATGAATGGTTGCTATGTGTTCAACTTGTTGAACACGATATACTCTTCCTCCTACGTGAAACCCTCTTCACTTCTCTTCTCTGTTCTTTCCACTCCTATCTGCATTCTCTCTTCCAGACGACAAACGACCATTGAAGCTCCTTCGATCTCCTCAGTTCCTTTCTATTTCTCTGCTTAAGGTAAGCCTCTACTAGAGCTAACGTGTTTGGTCAAGTCAAAACATTAGCTTGCTGAAGTTTAAGGTTAATGTCTAATCATGCATGATGTAGATCTGTGGATCGCCAAGGACTTACGTGCGAAGCTTTCAACTCTACAGCAACAGGTAAGTACATATCCGTAGGTTGGCCCTTAAGGCCCTACATCACAGATGTAACGACCCTCAAAATTATTCCTAATTTCCCGTACGAAATTCTTCTTTTTCTTTTATGCTTAGCGTTTAAGTGGAAAACAATTTAATAAAATGTTTAAAATAATTACAAAACAATTATTTAAACCAACTCGTACACAAACACCTATAAAATACAACCTCACCATTTCGCTAACACAATTCTATCTATAACACAAATTCTATCCACATCGCAATCATACACTTCACATTACAACTTAATTTCAAACCACCAATACTCCTACATCTCCATAATCTCGTTCAAAACAACTCGTGACATATATAAACAAAACACATTTCCATGAAAACGAACTGCGTGGTTCCGTTTAAAAGTTTAACATTTCCTTCTGTTTCAAAGAAAATACCAAGCAGTTCCATATCATTCAAATAACTGATTTAACAAAACGCTTTATAAAACAGTTTGCCAAAACATCTGTATATAAATCTATCAGCTAACCAGAACCAAACATCCTAATATGTTCAACTATACAGTTTCATCTAACTAACCCGTCATTAACCCAAAACATCTCTATACCTTTAATTACATCCCCACGTGTCAATATGCGCACCGACTGCTCAGCACACTCCCACGGGCCATCTTTCTTCAACTGATCATTTCTCGGGTGGAGGGATCTCGTAGTCACCTGTATCGGGATCACCTACACCATACAGACACCTATGAGATAAAAATCTCAGTAAATCCTACGTAAATGCAGATGCGTGCAGTGCATATGGAATTCAGAAATCATGCATAACATACAGAGCGTCGCAGACAGAATATTACCGAGATCTCATCCCCCTAACCGGAGGGGGCCCATCCAGCGGTCGGACTACCCCGTGCGGTTAGAGGAGGGGGGTACACGCTTACAACACGTACAGCCGTGCCTGAGCCCCACCTTGAGTGACCAGATAACAGATTACGTTCATTAATTACAATACAGTGTATGTGGTATTGTGTCAGGCCCTTAATCGACCCACACAATAGATCTGAGCCCCCAATTTCTGGGCCACATCGGTTTTCTGAAAACATCGAGCAGAAATTCATTTTCATGCCAAGTTAAAATACGTGATGCATGAACAGTTATATAAACACAAAATAAACAAACAACATATATACCATCAAGACTATAAAACATAAACTAGAGAAACAGAACTAAACCTAACTACCCAACCAAAGTAGATTAAACTAACACGTCACCAAAACTCCTCGAGACGACCTCGACGTACGGTGTAGGCCAATCGGCCAGAGAAGATCACGAGAACTTACTTGTTGTCCGCAGCTCGCTGGGGATGCTCAGTTATCTGTCCACCTATGGCTCAACTTACGACAAATATTCAAACTTTATTAAACTCAAGGTTACATTCACCAATTACTCTCAAACTACTATTTCTAGCCTAATCCAACTAAAACTGAACCAAATAGGCCACTAATTTGGGTTCGGTAAAACTGACCCAGAACTTTGAACGCGCGTAACTTTCGCATCGGTTATCGAAATCAAACGATTCCAGCGGCCACGTACTCCTCTAATAACATATTTTAACCTACCAAAAGGAATTTTAAAACAACCGACCGTAGCTAGGTCAAATACAGCAAAACCCGAACTGCCCCTGACCCAGAAATTTCCCCCTTTTCGATTTTCCATCAAATTCCACCCAATACATCACCAATCAACCACCCACACCTTCAATATGAATAATCTAACCAAAATCCCGAGCTACACACACCAAAATCGAAATGCCCCAAATCGGGCTTCTCTGTTTTTCGCTCAAATTGAGCTCCTCACGGTTCAACGGCCATTGCCGGTTCAAGGGTCGGCAAACCCATGCCGAGAACTCCCAAAAGCGGCCGGTGATCGGAGCCAAAACCGAATCGTCACCCTCAGCCTCAAATGAACCGAAAACAGGGAGAAAACCGAGCCTTACCATCGGTTCGTGCGCGGAGACAGGCCGGAGCCTCTCGTCGCCGTTGTCTGGCCGGAGAACGCCAGAGTCGCCGGTGTTCGTCGGAAGAAGGACGTCGCTCGTCGCCGTTGTCTCCCTCTCCCTTGTTCTGCACTCGGCCTTCGGGCATTCGAACAACAAAATGGCTTCGGCCATTCTGTTTTTTTATTATTAATAATTCCTATTAAAACTGTTTTAATAAATCCTTATTTACCATTTTGCCCTCCCGTGTTTCCGACTATTTTGACTTTCGTTAAATCTCGTTCTTAATTATAACCCCCGGCTTAATTTTATTAGGAATACCCGAACCTAAATAAAGAAACAATTCACTTTTCTTTCAAATTAATTAAAACAACCTATTTTATTCTTCTTTTATTTTCTCTCCAATTTTTCCTTAAAAAAAATCCCAGGTGTTACAACAGAGGTACTAGGTTTTTTATTTCTGTCGGGTTGTTTTGGGTAGAAAAGTTAGAGTTATGTTCTGAGTTATCTGTATTTCCTTTTATGTTCTGCTATTTTATTCTTGTTGTGTGCTGTTTTAAGTTTAAGCACTGTAAATGCTCATGCATACACGATTTTCTCGAAAGACATGCAAAAGTTTTCCGTGCACGGTTTTGAAGTTAAGAAGAATAAAAATTTGACTGTAATGTACCGGTTAAGTGTGAGACGGGGACTGGTGTTCTGTTATGTTCTGAATTTCCAGTGCCTGATAGTGCACTTCTATTACGTCGGTTCCCCTATAAGCCCCACTTTCTGATAGATAAAAGTAATGTTATGTAATGTCACTGTATTCCGAAATGTTCATGCATAGCATATGCATCACTGCATTATATTATGTTCTTACTGAGCTCTAGGCTCATAGTTGAACTCTCTGATGTAGGTACGGATCCCGTGGATGAGGACTTTGTGCCTCAGGCCGATGTGTAGGTGCTGTTGGCAGAACGAGCTTATGGGGGTTGGTTGCTGCAGCCGGACATATTTTGTTTCTGTGATGGTATTTTAAAATTATGTCAAGTCCTGTATAGCTTTTGAAATTTGAAACCGGTGTATAGAATTTGTGTTGATGTTTGAAAACCCCTGTCTGGTGAAGTTTTGAAAATGTATATCAAGTTCTGTACAGTTTTCCCAGATCTTAAAACAATGTATAAGTTCTGATGTTTAAGTTTTAAAACTGCTGTATTTGACAGTTGAATTTATGTTCTGAAGTATTCTGAAATTGTTTGGAATATTTTCTCTTTTAGGGTGTGCATGGATTATCTCTGATTTTAGAGCCATCCATGCAATCTGTTTCCTTAAATTTCTGTCGTGTTTTCCTGATATGTCCAAAATCATGTTTTGAATCGTTTTCTGAAGTTTGAAGCTTTCATACTTTCTGTTTTCACGATTTCTGTTTTTATGGAATCCTGTTAAAAGTTGTCAATTTTGTCTTTAAACTCTACATCTACTACTAGTCTATATCGCCCGCCCAGTTCATCCGTCGCTGTTACTGTTCACTTTTGTTTTATTCACATCTACCGTTGTTTACTGTTCTCTTTTGTTTATTCACATCCACCGCTGTCACTGTTCACTTTTGTTTTATTCACATCTATCGCTGTTTACTGTTCACTTTTGTTTTATTCACATTTGTCGCTGTTTACTGTTCTCTTTTGTTTATTCACATCTGCCGCTGTTTACTGTTCACTTTTGTTTTATTCACTTTTACCGGTACTGTTCACTTCTTCCGCCCGATTTAAAACTACATCTTCCGCCTGACGTCATCTTCCGCTTCTGCCTTTAAAACTATATCTTCCGCCTGACGTCATCCAACTACATCTTCCGCTTCTGCCTTTAAAACTACATCATCCGTTAATCTTCTTCCGCCAGTCTTCCGCCTTACGACTTCCGCCCAGTTTAATCACTTCTACCACCTTATGCTTTCATTATCTGCCCCTGTCATCCACTGTAGCCCTTCTACAGTATGCCCTCCTCCAGTTATTTTCGTTCTTTCTATTTTCCTGCTTAATTCTGTTTCTTTATTTCAGTCATCCATTTCTGTTTCTTGTTTTCCTAGTTTCTTCTGTTATTCACTCCTGTAACCCAGTTTTAAATTAGTTCCCGTTCCCTCTCTGTAATTATGTAATTCTGTTATTCACTGTAGTTTCTCTCTCTTTGTAAATTTTTTTTTTTTTTTTTTTTGCTTTTAAAAGTTCAGTCTGTTATTCAGTCTTTTTTCTTCTATATTTATTTATTTATTTAACTCGGTTCTAAATTATCTTCCAGTCTTCAATTCCAGAGAGGGTTTTCTATGTTTCTTCCTGTTGTCTTCAGTCTTCTATTACTGTAGCCCAAATTTTGATATGTCTTCTGTCTTTCGATTCCGTTCTCTGTTAAATGTCCCGTGTGACGGCTCCTCGGCCTCGATCGGGTTTGGGGGCGTCACAAATTCACTTTATTATTTATGATTTATGACACGTGCACTTGCGTTAGGTGTAAAAAATCACTAACAATGGCCACAATTTTTTATATTGCTCATCTGAACTTCCATCCACTATTATTCGAGCTTTCCTCCTTGCCCTATATGCTACGGTATTTGAGATATTCACGTTGTAGTCTTGTCTTACTGTTTCAATTATAGACGCAATCTCCCACTGTGGTTGACTTCTAAACCTACGAAGGTACTCATATGCTACCCATTTAGTTGATGCATGACGACTCTCCATCGTTCATGCACGTGAGTGCGAGCCTTTCAATATTTTAATCTTGTAGGTGTCATCGGCCTACATCTTTGATGCATATAGTCTCCATGGACATCCATGTTTGCATACTACTTGTAGTTTGCTTCTTTCACTTTTCTCGAACCTAATATCATATTCATTCTCCATTGCATATTTTTTTACTGCGTCCTTAATGACATGTATCGAACCAAAAGTCTTTTCTAACTGAAGCTTGTGGGGAGTATTGATGCTCGAATATTGCTCTCTCTCATATCATCATCTGATTCCCTTACATAATTTAATTCATCCACATCCATACGCTGCGAAACAGAATCTATGGCAATATTATTATCATTCGCCACTGAATCAACATTATCATGTGCATCCTCATTATCACCCTCTTCATCCGCATCCACATGTACATTGTCTATATTCTCACTGTGTTCATCCCCATCAACACTTAACGCATCCGCATTTCCACTGTGTTCATCTCCATCAGCACTTAACGCATCTACATTCCCACTGCGTTCATCCCCATTAGCATCTAACTCATCCCTATTCCCCCTCGATTCGTCATTATCATCAATTAATTCATCCCCACTGTCATTTAAATAACGTATTGTACAATTATCTTCATACTCCACATAAATCCTAACGTAGTGCTTTTCATCGAGTCTACTAACCATCCTCATCACATCCTTGTCAGTTTTCAAGCGCCTCAATCCCTTCTGGAAACTAAGTTTAGGAATCTCATAAGAAAGAGTCTTCCATGCAGTGACTCCAAACTCCGCTAGCATGTCTTCAATCACCAACATAGACATTCGATCTCCCTCGCACTTGGGAATGATTTCCTACTTTCCACAGCTATACATGAACCTCTCATTATATATGAATTTTCCTCCAAAATTGAATTCTATACTAAAGTCATCCATATCTTATATCTACATTATTGAAAACAAATAGCAAGTCAACAAAACAGAACAGAGAGTTCAATATCAATTAGCATATTGAAAACAAAACAGAAAGTTCAATATCAACAACTCCAATATCAACAGTTTCAAACAACGTACCAACAGAACAAAGCAATCGATTGTCATTTTATAAAGGGGGAAAAATCTATTGGGAAAACAATGACCAATGTTCGACAGAACATGAACAATGTTTTTCCCATTTTGAAAATGGAAAACAAAGTTCAATGTTTGACAGAACATACCTCAAATGACGATTTATGTTCGGGTCTAGGGCTCACAATTTGTCTTCGACAGTAGGGTTCGTTTCGACAATAAACGTTGGAAAATCTGGCACGCCCTAGCGAAGTGAATGTGTGAAGTTCCTTGCAAACCGTCTTCGGCTGCTCGCAATCTGGCACGAGCGATCTGAGAAGAGGGAACAAGAAGAGGGAAGTGGGAAGAGAGAAGGGTAATTTGAGATTTTAGAATTTTTAAATCTAAAAAATAAGGTCACGCGCTCTGCACGTGATCAATTTAACGAGAAATTGAACGGAAATATTTGAATTGCAAACGGCGTATACGATAAGGTCTGATTAGGCAAAAAAAAGACGTTAGAGACCAAATGACAAATGACCTCATACGATAGGGTCTGAATTGAACTTTTCCCTTTATTTTATCATCAATTGAAAATTATTTAATTTATTTTAAAAAATTTCTTTAACTTTTTTTTTAATCTAATTTTCTATTTTGATAGTATGTTTGTATTTGCAATGCAATCAAAACAAAACTATATTTTAGGTTTGGTTTTTGCACAAAATATTTGGTTTCGATTCTAAAGTTACCCGAATCGATCTCTACCAATTCAGTTTGGCCCAGTTCTATCACAAAACAAACTAAACCTGGATTGAATCAAATCATGATCACCCGTACTAAAAATAAATTTTAGCATTTGACTAACGCCACCTAATGTTTTTAAGCACTCACTTTATATCATATTTATCATCTTCTAATATTCGTATCGAATCAGTTACAACTCTATCTAGAGACCGAGAGAGGAAGAGAGTTAACTACGCACAAACATGTATTTAACACTTGACTAATATCCTTCTAATGACGAATTGTTAGTTGTTCATACTTTATAAATTTAAGGTCTATTTTCTTATTAAAGTGGAGTGATAAGTGTGTATTTTACACACTTTATTATACTTTTTTATACTTGATTTTGATAAGCTTTAGTCAAGCATGTGAATGACACTAATTACTTTGGTGTAAGTATGCAGAGAAATTGAGAAATTACAGGGTTGGAAAAGGAAGAAAAGACAAAACAAATAAGTCTACGATCGATCGCAGCTTGTCAGGCGATCGAACGCAGAATTAACAAAAAAAAAACAGAGAAGTCTGCGATCAATCGCAGCATGTTAGGCGATCGAACGCAGAATTGAAGAGAAAAACAAAGAAGTCTGCGATTGATCGCAACATGTCAGGCGATCGAACGCAGAAATGCAGAAAAAAACAGAGAAGTTTGCGATTGATCGCAGAATTCTTCCCGATCGATCGGCTAAGGCGAAATTTAGAAACCAAGCAGAGGCTCAGCCGATCGATCGGCCACACTACAACCGATCGATCGGCTATTTTAAAAGATGCAGATGTTTTAATCTCAACTGTTGAGTTTGCTGATGGACGCGTCAGATTAAAGACGATGTATTTAACAAATTAACCTAAGCGTAAACAAGGGAGAGAAGTTTTGGGGCCGACGACAGAAGACAGAGGAAGCGACTACAAGTTATTGACAAAAAAACCGAGTTTTGCTTTGTTCTTTCTTCTTGTCTTTCTTTGAAACTATGATTGTTTTTATTCCTCTTTATGTTTTTCTTTACTTTATCATGAACTAATTTTCTTTTCTAGGGTTATGATGTAACTGTATTATGAATATTTAGCTTTTCCTTTAATTCAAATTGTTGATTTTTTGTTTCGATATTGTGTTGAGTAATTTATTATGTTCTTAATGCTTGCGATTGTCTGATCACCAAAAGCATGTTCATACAATTATTTTAAGATACGAGAGTTGCAAAATAATCACGCACGAAATAATTTACCATGAAAATGATGTTAGGCTAGAGATAGCTAATGCGTTTATGTGGTAGTATAATTTCTCGTTCTTAATGTATTCAATTAATTCTCAGGATTAGAGACCGAGAGGTAATAATTCGTTAATTGAATAAGTTTGTTATTGCTCGAGAGAGATTGATGAATATTTTTGTGAAATTGTCATCAACACATAGAAATAGAAATTAATGATTTGGTTTAGGAAAACTAAATATGATTAATTTAGGTGAAATTGGAAACCTTAGAGTTTTCTCATTATATTCTTAAACTCATTTAATTTCTGCAATTTTCGTAAATTATTTTGTTGTGTTTTATTAAATCCGAAATCACCAAAGTTCTGTATTCATTATAAATTGGGATTAATTTTGTTTGATAATTAGTGAAACTAGTTATCGTGGGTTCGACTCGTATTTATACACTTTATTACTTTTGCGACACGTTCACTTGCGTAGGATTTTTTGCAACATGGAGTGTGACTTGAATTCAATTTAGATCTAGTCGACTTATATTCAATATTAGAGTTATTTACATTGTTCTACATATTGTTATTCATCGTACTTTGATTTGATAATAATAAATTTTTCTTCTGCTCGTGATTTTTTTTTTAGAAAAAATTTCCATGTAAATCTCGGTATCTTTATTTTTTACGATTTTTTTCCTATTCCAGTTCGTTTCTCAACTTAACTCTATAACTAATTTGAGTAACTTATCATGTCTAAGTGACTAAATTGATAAATTGAGGAGGGAGACAGAGACTCCTCTAGATATTTAAGAAAGCACGTAACATTTCTCGTATTGTTCATTAAACATATAATCTAGGCAAGAACAACACAATCTATCCCATTTCAAGGAAATCAGATCAGATCACACAACAACAAAACAAGATTGATAGAGTTAGTGGCCTTAATCAGGCCTCCCAAGACGAAAGCGGAGGCGTCCCGGACTCCTTCCAAGTAGCTATTCCACTCCCATATCGATCACCCTTGACAGCATCTGCCGACGCGAAGGATTCAAGCTCTGCCATTTCTTCTGCCGTCAATTTCACGGCCAAGGCCCCAATGTTTTGCTCAAAATTTACAACCTTTGTCGTCCCCGGAATGGGGCAGACATCGTCGCCTTGGTGGTGGACCCAGGCCAGAGCCAGCTGCGCAGGCGTGCATCCTTTCCTCGATGCCATCTCGCTAATCCGCTCAAATATAGTTTTGTTATGCTTGAGATTTTCGGGTTGAAACCTTGGCAGAAACTGCATAAAATTGAATAAGTTTTCATCATACAACTCAGTTGAGCATCTCTTGAACAAGGAACTATTGGTTTATAAGTTTCACACCCATTTACAGCCAAAATCTAACTTCAACGATCAAGCAAGAAACCATTTTGATCTTAAGATTTACAGGGTAGGAATTAGCTCAGCAATGGCGGAATTAAAAGAACTTTTCAATGATGCTATGGAAAATAGAAAATACATATTCTAGTTCTCTACATGCAAACATATATTGAATATACTGCAGGGACACCAACCTTTCGAAAATCGTTGTTGTTTTTAAAGAGCTCTTCGACAAACTTAGGTCCAGCTGATAAGAATCCTCGACCAAGAGGACTGTAGGCCACAATTCCAATACCAAGCTCCCTAACACATTTGGATCGAAAATTCCAATCATTTGCAATATGTTCTTCAAAAGATAGACTAATAACTATTCGATATGTGAAGAAACAGTAGATTAATGCAGCTCTATCTCACCTGCAGGTTGGAATTATATCTTCTTCAACATCTCGTGACCACAAGGACCATTCCAGCTGCACTGCTGTTATCGGATGAACAGCATGAGCTCTTCTAATGGTGGAAGCTGAGGCTTCGGATAGACCAATGTACTTGATTTTACCCTCTTCAACTAGTTTCTTCAGCTCCCCAATCTTCGGATCAGCACAAGAATAAGAAAAACTCAAAATGGGATCAAAATAACGACGAATATTTCTTACATATAAAGCGCATTCGAATCAGTTTTGAATCTGAATCACTCGTCTAATCGCGACAGTCAATAATACAGCATCCAGAAAAACAATATTATCCGTAGAAAAAGTACTAACCGTGATTTCAATCGGGACCTTAGTGTCAATCCGATGCTGATAATACAGATCAATGCAATCGATATCGAGCCGCTTCAGGCTCGCCTCGCAGGCGGCTCTCACATAGGCTGGATCACCGCGTATCTCCCTCTTCCCATCGGCGAAGGAAACACCGAATTTGGTCGCCAACTCAACTTTCTCCCGCACTCCTTCTTTTAGAGCCTGCAAGAAAACATCATTAATCCACTCACCATGGCATTTCTTCATCAATTTGTCTGACTACAGTTATAATTAACCCTGGATAGAACTGAGAAATGAACCTTCCCCAAAAGGATTTCGTTCGTGAAAGGACCGTAAATATCAGAAGTATCGAAGAAGGTGACTCCAGCGGCTATGGCGTGGTGGATTAGAGCAATCATATCGGAATCCGGCTTAGGGTCGCCGTAAAAAGCAGACATACCCATGCATCCAAGGCCTTGGGCAGACACTTCCAGACCCTGAGAACCAAGCTTCATCCTCCGAATCCCAGCCATTCCTGTCAACAAATCCAATGTCTAAACTCTACTGCAGCCACTAAGAACACTCACCAAGTGATATCTTGAGATCGAGTTTGCTTCACGTGAATTTATAGGCGAAGAAGAGAGCGTGAAAGAGAAGGCAACCAGACATTGACCAAATTAGCAGGTGACGCCTGCTTACATCCTCCCTTACGAACGGCCAAGACTCCTTTGATAAGAGAGATTAAGGTTTAATTTTGCAAGGTCAATGTTTTCCCATTTTGTCTCTAATTTTAATTTTTCTTGTTTTATCATCAAATTAATTAAAAAAAATATGATTTATGGATCTTTTAATTCACTTCATTATTCATGTCAGCAATAATACTAATTAGATTAATATAGTCCGATCAATTACGCAAAGTTTAATAAGTTCATTAAAAATGATAAATGAAACCAAATATTTTAATACAAGTTATGCTAACTAAGATTGGAAGCCGACTCTTCCCCAATCGGCACTAACGGTCTCAT
The DNA here is from genome assembly GCA_022432975.1 of Begonia masoniana. NCBI lineage: Eukaryota > Viridiplantae > Streptophyta > Magnoliopsida > Cucurbitales > Begoniaceae > Begonia > Begonia masoniana. Next base: position 50,568,015 of record CM039503.1, on the reverse strand, counting down.
TTTCGGACGATTGAAGATACAGAGTAGCAATTTGCTGCGTTGGAAGCCATTGATGTGCACGCCATTGATTCAGATGCGTATTACGGAGCAAGTTTCCACTGAATGCACCCGATGCCATTTCCCTGCTCGTCCCAGTGATGCTTACACCAGGTTTATTGCCTATCTTCATCTACTAATATTGTCTCAAATGATGAAATATTCCAACATTTATCTGCAGATCTCAAAACCTTCAATGTTATTGTGGAATTGAGAGCAGAATGGCTGATTTCTTCGTGGATTACAGGTTTGTTGTTCCCCTTGATTCAGGCACTGTGATATGAATTTCATGCTTCTTTGTAGGGGTGGAATTCGGTTCGATTCGAACCGGGTAACCGAACCGAACCGAGCATTTTAGTTCTGTGCGGTTCTAAATATTCAAAAAATCGATTTTAGAACCGAATCGAAAATAACCGACAAATTTGGTTCGGTTCTCGGTTCTAAATAAGAAAAATCGAACCAAACGAAAGTAACTTAAATATAAAAAATGGTAAAGTGCAATTTGGCCCCTACAACTAGGTGAAATAGGCAATTTACACCGTAAGCTTGGATAATGGGCAAGAACAACCTTAATGTATTGATAATGGGCAATATGGCCCCTACCGTCACATTTTGTAGCAACCGGCATGTGGCTTTTACTGTTATGGAATCAAGTGAAATTGATTGGTTGCTCAAAATAGGTTAAAGTTGGTTAGTCAAGGGCATAAGTGTAATTTGGGAAGCAAGTGGTATAAATGGAAGGTTTAGTGAAGGATAGCCGTCACTGTTTCATTATTTACCCCTTTCGGCATTCAGCAGCTCAGCAGACTTCTTCTCGGCGATTTTCCCTCTGACTTTTCTTCAAGCTAGGTAAGTTCTACTTTAACTTATTGCTACATTGTAACTATCGATGATAGAGGGGATTGTAGCGTGAGTTATGATAATGCTGTAAGTGTGAGTCGATTTTGTTTTCTGACGAATCGGGAATGCTCGAAGACCTGAGCTCCCAAATAACTTCCTTAGATTTCTAGATAGTGTAGAATGAGGTTTAGTAGAAATCTAATCGATATTATGTCCATGGTTTTAGGTTGAGTAAGCTCCCGAAGTAGTTTGCAACCAAGCATTTTTCCAGGAGACCAGGTAAGTGAAGTACGTGTGCGCCTTCGGGCCTACATCACAAAACAGTAGGTTTATGCATGTTTGAATGTTTTCAGTATGTTATACATCATATTTTTGAAAGAATACGAAAATGAATTTACATGGAATGGTATGGTAAGGCATGAACAGACTGTAACAGACCAACTATTAAGGGAATTAATCTGCCCCTTAATCGAGTAAGAGGATGTATGACTTTAGGAAGATTGATCCACTTCCCAATGGAACATAAGGATTAGATCAACTATTAAGGGAACTAATCTGCCCCTTAATCGAGTAAGAGGATGTATGACTTTGGGAAAATTGATCCACTTCCCAATGGAACATAAGGATTAGATCAACTATTAAGGGAACTAATCTGCCCCTTAATCGAGTAAGAGGATGTATGACTTTAGGAAGATTGATCCACTTCCCAATGGAACATAAGGATTAGATCAACTATTAAGGGAACTAATCTGCCCCTTAATCGAGTAAGAGGATGTATGACTTTAGGAAGATTGATCCACTTCCCAATGGAACATAAGGATTAGATCAACTATTAAGGGAACTAATCTGCCCCTTAATCGAGTAAGAGGATGTATGACTTTAGGAAGATTGATCCACTTCCCAATGGAACATAAGGATTAGATCAACTATTAAGGGAACTAATCTGCCCCTTAATCGAGTAAGAGGATGTATGACTTTAGGAAGATTGATCCACTTCCCAATGGAACATAAGGATTAGATCAACTATTAAGGGAACTAATCTGCCCCTTAATCGAGTAAGAGGATGTAAACTGAGGGATCAGATCAGTGAAAGAATGTGAATGCAACTGAGATGTGAAAGTAGAAACTGCATTAATAAGATTTATGTTTCAGTATATCATTTCATTATTGCTCCACTTTTTTAGCAATAGGCTAATAGATGAGTTTTGTGATGTAGGTGAAGAGGTGACAGCAGGTGTGTTTTCTGAGCATGTTGAGGACTAGGCTGGTTGGAGGAGTACATTCATGCATCGACTTGGCCAACTGATGGGGCGGTTTAACTAGTGGCAGTAGGTGTGAAAGTTTAGTGAACAATTATTCAGTTTAACTATGCTGTGAATTTTAATGATTGTGATAGTTTCTAGTATTTCGGATACAATTTGAGATTTCTCGGATAATGATACATTGTTAGTTTTAATTGTGATTCTTACTGGTTTTCAAGCATTTTATTAAGTCAGGTTGTTTTGAATGTTTTCAGTAAAATTTACAAGTTCTTTTAGCAGTCGGAGTTGTTCTTTGTTTAGAGTGTAAATGGTTGATATGCTGTTTTGTTGTCATCGGTAGAAGTTATCTATCGATAAACGTTGTCTATCGGTGGATGTAGAGTGTTACTGTTCACCGGTAGATGTTGGGTGTATGAGTCGAGTGTTACTGTTTATCGGTAGATGTTGGGTGAAAGAGTCGAATGTTACTGTTGAGCGGTAGATGTGAGTAGTCGACATGTCGTTCAGCAGATGTGAGCAGTGGATGTGAGCGGTAGATGTGACAAGTCGACGTGTCGTTCGGCTGACGTGAGCGGTGGATGTTCGGTAACAGAAGATGTATTCTGTCTCTACTTCTACCGCTGAGACTATTCTGTCTCTATTTCTACCGCTGATACTGTTTAGCGGTAGATGTGTTCTGTTTTCTTTTTGTTTTCTTTCAACCAACTGTCTCTAATATTGTAATTATTTAATAAATGTTGTTTTATACAAATGGTTTTCCGCTGCAAGTTTAACGTTTTAAGGGTCAAATTTTGACCGTTGAGTGAAATTTTAAAATTTTCTCAAAACGTCATAGTTCGGTTCAGCATTATGAGTAGTGAACCGGGTTCAGAGAACTCGGGGCGTTACACATTTTCAGTTAAAAAGTCACGTTTTTTTCACATGTCTATTTTTTCTTCCCGAAATGTCCCTGCCCTCTTCTCCCTTCACCCTCGTTTCTCTCTTATTCCCTAGCTCGCTCCGTCGCTCTCTTCCCACTCTACACTCAGAGCTAAAAATGATCATCAGCTATTCGGTTATTTATTTGCTAAAATTACTCTATAATATATTACAGTCATTGATATGATCATTTATCGGTGCAGATGGGCAGCCATAGCCTCATACCTTCCACAAAGAACTGATAACGACATAAAAAATTATTGGACTACCCATTTGAGGAAGAAGCTGAAAAAGCTTCAAACAGGCATTGAAGATCAAATTTCATCTTCAAAAACACTTTCCAAAGGTCAGTGGGAAAGAAAGCTTCAGACAGATATACACATGGCCAAACAAGCCCTATGCGAAGCCTTATCTCACGATCAAAAACCCCTGGTCGTTTTTCCTGAATCTTTCCAGAAACCAAACCAATTCAGACCTCTACTTATGCATTGAGTACTGAAAACATAGCCAAATTGCTGGAAAACTAGAAGAAAAATTCACCAAAGCATACCAAGTCTGTAACTACAGCTGGGTCTTCTTCAAACGACGTTTCTCAAAGCACGACTGCGACGCTGGAGCCGGAGCCTTTCGATTCACTTTTTATCTCTGATCAGTCATTTTCTATGGAGGAGGATGCAAATCTGACGCCTGAACCGGTCGACACTTATACACACTGGTCGACACCTTTATCAATTTTTATTCTAACCGGTCGACCCCTGCTTATACAAGTGTTTTTTTTACTGATCGAAATAGCTTTTTGATGATAATATTGGAGCTCAAGCTCAAGCTCAAGCAGATCTGCTGCGACTGCCATTAAAGGAGAATATTGTTGTGAAAAATAGTTCGCAAGTGTACGAGTCGCAACAAGTAATAAAGTGATAAATAGAGTGTCGAACCCACGAGGACTTTTTAATTAATTATCAAACTAAATTAATTCTAGTTTATAATGAATACGAGATTTTGATGAGTTTGAATTTAAAATAACAAAATAAACTAATTTAATTAAATGGCAAACATTAAACGAGTTTAAAAATATAATAAGAAAGCTCTAGGGTTTCCGATTTCACCTAAATTAATCTTATTTAGTTTTCCTAATCCAAATTATTAATTTCTATTTCTATGTGTTGATGGCAATTTCACAAAAATATTTATCAATCTCTCTCGAGCAATGACAAACTTATCCAACTAACGGGTTATCACCTCTCGGTCTCAAACCCTAAAAATTAATTGAATACATTAAGAATGAGAAATTATACTACCACATGAACGCATTAGCTATCTCTAGCCTAACATCCTTTTCATGGCAAAATATTCAGTGCACGATTATTTATCTCCTCTCGGTCTCAAAACAATCCTACGAACATGCTTTTGGTGATCAGGCAATTGCAAGCATTAAGAACATAATAAGTTACTCAACACAATATTGAAACAGAAAATCAATAACTTGAATTAAAGGAAAAACTAAATATTCATAATCCGGCTACATCGTAGTCCTAGAAAAATAAATTAGTTCATGTTAAAATAAAGAAAAACAATAAAAATAATAAAGATGTTCATAGTTCAGAAGAAGAAGAGAAAGAAAAACTAGGGTTGTCGATCCAAAATCTCCTTTCTCCTTTGCTCTCGCTTCGTTCTGGTCTCCGTCTCGCTCCGGGGCTGAATGATTTCTCTCTCTTCCTTTTTGCCTCTTTTAACCTAATCTTTAATTAATCTAAAGCCCGTAATCATCTTCAACGGCTGAGATTAAAAACAGATTTAATGGTCCAGATTTAAACACCTCCATCAATTAAAATAACTGATCAGCTTCAACGGTCCAGATTAAAACAAGCTTCAGCCATTAAAACAGTCGATCGATCGGCAACTCTTCTATTTTTCTTCCAGATTGACTTCACTTAAACCTGTAATTCTCTAATTTTTCTACACACTTGCACCAAATATATCAGAATATTTCATATACTTGAGTAAAACTCATCAATTCAAATATTAAAGAGTACAATAAAGTATATAAAATACACACTTATCACACCCCCAAACTTGAATGAAAGCTTGTCCTCAAGCGAACAAAACTAAGCAAAAATCTCAACAGATATATAATCCAACCCCATATAATATGCACAATACAGTATCATGGTAAAGCAATCTTCATCAAAGTTTTTGGTACTTTGTCTTAGTTTGAACAATTCATACTAAAGCCATCAAGATTAACACTTTGTAAAAGAATTAACTTATATCAGCACATTGACATTCGCTTCCGTAGACCTTTTTGTTTTGTGTGTGTCTTTCTTGTATAAAAAATATTTGGTTTAGTCAAGTCTTCTAATATTATGTCAGTCATTGTCTAGGGAGATACAAAACATTCTTGTTGCCTGAATCAGTTTTTGGCGATGTCAACGGTATTAGGGAAGCCAGTGACCAGAAATGCTATTCGAACTCATGACGAAATTTCCAAGAAAAAGGAAGGGGAGACAAAACTTGAAAAGAAGAACCAACAATGGAGTAGTATATAACTCTAAACAAACTAAATGTTTAAGTTTGAAAAATTATAATAAATTGTAGAAATTGTCTTGGCATAATGTCCATCTAAAAATGCAGTCAAAGCATCGAAATTTCCCCAAAGTTTTGTTAAAATGAAATCAAGGGAAAAAATAGAAATTTAAATTTTTGGGAGGTTCAAACCTAGAATATGGTAAACCGCTTGTATTTATGAATAGGGTCTTGATTGTTAAATCATTTAGTAGCTGGGTTATTTATGAAAACTCAAAAAGGAAGAAATTAGACTTCTCATAAATGTACCATAAAGTTTAGTCCAATGTTTGTGGAATACTTTGAATGATAGTGGCATCAGATTCATCACCTAAGGGTGTGGTAAATATACAGTAGAAAGGAAAATGACTGTGTGAGGTTAAGGATTTGTGGTAACAGACTTGCTTTTGTGAGCATAGTGTTAGTTGTGATAGTGATGGGAAGATAGAGACATAGAGGGTCAAGGCGGAATGTTTGGAGGGGAAAACCCATTACTGATCATTTTGAAGGAACATCATGTTGTATTAATCTTTGTTAATTAAAGTCTGGTACCCGGATTGTGGTGTGTTGTAGTGTTAGTTGTTGGGTTTGTACTGTATTCTGCATTCTGCAGGGATACAGGGGTGCGGGGGAAACTGATACAAGGAAGGATCGAGTTTCTACAGTGGTATCAGAGCAAGCGGAAACATGGCCAAATCATTCCTAGAGGAGAAGAAAGAGGAGACGGAGAAGGAAATGACAAGG